>CALNHX010007271.1:0-76440 GCA_940337035.1 Agriotes lineatus
TTGCCATTGTAAATTTCGCTAAATGACACCCGTTTGAAATGCACTAGAAAGAACTTATTTTCAAATATATTAAACAGAAATAGCTCAATGAGGTCTTATTACAAATCGTATTTTCCTGCCAAACCACTCCCTCAGATTGCTGAGCCATGAGACTTTTCTTCTGCCAACGGATCCCTTTCCTTTAATCGTGCCTTGAATTGCTAGAGTTGATGCATGCTGTTATTCTTTAGAACATGTCCAAGATATTCAATTTTTTGCTTCTTAACTGTTTTAATAATTTCTTTATCCTTATCACTTCTTGATTAGTGACTTTATCTACCCATGATATTCTCAACATTCTCCTATAACACCAAATTTCAAATGCTTCAATGTTCTTAAGACTTTCTTATTTCATTGTTCAAGATTCTACTCTGTAGAATAAGGTGGGGTAGTGAATAGAGTACCGTTTTATCTAACCTCATAATTAAAATGTTTCTTTCCCATATAGATTTTTATAGATAAAATATGGCTTTGCGAGTAGGTATTGGAAAAGCCTTTTACTGTCCGTCCACACGGAGTTGGGCGAAACGGTGGTTACAGTTTGTTTCTACAAAGTTTAAAGAATCCTTTAATAAAAGATCTCCAATAAATCACAGCATATTGTTACTTGTGACTAAATTTAGAAATACTAATTTTGTACTAACACAGCGTAAAGGTAGATCTGGAAAGAGGAGAAACTCTAGAAACAATAAACATGAGGGTAGGATTTTTTACAATTTTTTAATTTTCCTTCGAGTTGCGAATTGCAAATTGCAAAAAATGTACATTATTAATGGTTTTCTAGATATATTATTATTATTTATTCATTTGTTTAAATATAACTTTCAGTTTCGGTGTACAGTATATTGAGTCATATTGTAAAGTGTTTATCAAATCGGATTATCAACAATTGAAAAATAAGAACGCACTGAAATGAAGAAAGCAAAACCAAGAAATAGAATCTTAGGTATAATTAAAAAAAGAAGGGATAACAATTTAAGGATGACAAAAAGTGTAAATTAATGCGAAAGCGATACATTTGCTTAAAATGCATTAGCGGCAGAAGTGGATATAACGATGTTGGTTATCCACAAACCAATGTAGTAAAAGAAGAATTTTTGATAGGAAAATGAGTCTATCTTTTTATAGAAGCTTAATGTGGCGTTCTCAATAATTAAAAAAATGATTGATGTTTACTGACTTCAACGTACTTTTTAAATACTCTATATCTTTTCTAAAAATGCTATTTCGCAACCACACATTTTGTTATATATCAATTTAATGAACAAAGTATATAAAATGTATAGTTGCTTATACCGATGGGGCCAAAATTATATACAGATTGTAGGTACAAGGTACACACGGTAACTAGATACAGATATGGTTTAAAATTTTAAAACAAACAAACCCTCTCTGTATCTAGTTACTGTGTGTACCTAGTACCTGCAGATAAGCTGCATAATTTTGACCCCATCGGTATAAGACACAATACAGAGTCCGGCAGAATGACCGACCCTATTTAAACTGTTAATAACTGATTCAAGTTTTAAAATATTTTTAATTTTTTTCAAAAATGTAAAGTAAAAACTTGGCAGTTTTGGCTACAATATAATTTATTTATTAAAAATATTAGGTTTTGAAAACAACATCACTCAAACTCAAACTTTAATTTAAAACTAATACAAATGAACCTAATCCTTAATTTGATTAAATTCGTCAAGTTGGGCCTATCAGACAGAACTCTTCGCCGTATTTTAAAGGATTTAAAATTTCATCCTTACAAAGTTCAAGTCGTGCATCAATTGATACCACGAGAGTTAAAAGTCGGGGTTACGTTTTGTCAACAATTCCTTCAACTACTGAATAATAACCAAATTAATTTGGAGCAAGTGCTAATATTTTTAATAAATAAATTATATTGTAACTAAATTTGGCAAGTGTTTACTTTATATTTTTGAAAAAAAAATATTTTAAAATTTGAAACAGTTATTAACAATTTAAATAGGGTCGGTCATTCTGCCGGACCCTGTATATTCAAAACCATTGTTGAAGCCAAGCTTTTTGAAGAAACGGGGCATTAGCGTAGACTTATTACTGGCAGCAAACAATTTAAATAGGTTTAAAACTACAGAAAAGCTTTTCATAGAGTAAAACTGCTAAGACCCTAAAAAATAATCTAGGAAATCTCCAAGGCCTAATAAAGATAATAACAGGCCTTACAAATTCTTTAATAAAAAATGTTTTAATTCTGAAGGACACTCGAGTGCCGATGCGATCCAAACAAATTAATTTCTAGTACGCCGCAGCAATCTACCTCTATATTGTTCAATATATATTTAAACCTTTTCGCATTATAACCCTGAGTGGACCTTGATACAAAAATAGAAACACCTGGAAGGTATAGCAGCAGAAAGATAGCAAAGAATTGCCAAGCTGTAGTATTAGATATGACTGGAATACAACGTTTACTAGTAAAACCAGAAAATTTCGAGCTCTGTGTGAATATTTCAAAGAAACTTAAAGAACACGATATTTAAAAAAATATTGTGCAGCTGTATATAAGGATCACTGTATTTATTGTAACATACAGGTGTAAACCGTGGAAGAAGAGCAATGCAAAGGTCCACATTGATAAAATGAAATATTGAAAGTTGTAAATGATGTTTCATATTGAATTATATTAGAAATGAAAACCTTCGCAAAAGTTTAATAAACATATATTCATTATCAGATACATAGTATTATAATAGAAAAATATCTTGATTGCTTTGTAAATACAAATTGATAACATAGCATGTAAAAGATGGTAGCCAAAATTAATTGGAACTTAGCACCTTTTATGTTTGTTGTAAAACCAGTTTAGGAGATGTGGAGCTTAGGTTGTTAAGAGACAGGGTGAGAAGGCCAGGCCCTGCCAACTCTTTACAAACATTTGAAGCCTGTGTTCGTCCCCATCAATGAATATACGATCGTGGTTAAAGGTATATTGAATTCTTAAGACGTATCACAGAGCTATATATACAATAAATGTATGCCGTGTTTACGACCTATTATTAAAAATTACAATCATATATGTTTAAACTAACTTAATTCTGAATGCTTGAGTTGTTATGTTGACCCACTAGCATTGCAGAATCGCAGCGTTGTGCTTTTGACATACGATATACTACACATGTAAAAAGTGCAACGTCTGATTGTAAATACGGAACTGGCGCTTGATTGCATGTGTCGGTTACATTTAATTGTTATCACGACACAGAAACTTGACACATATCTTATCTGGCGCAAGTTATACAGTTTTTGTGGACTAATTGCGTGAACTTTTGTGTTTACTTGATTACAGTTTATTTCACACTATTTACTTAAAACCCATGATCAAACATAGTTTGAACATAGCAATACTTGGATTTTACCTACCCCGACAGTTTTCTGTTTTAAGTTTAACTTATGCTTGTGGTCTAAGTATAGCCTTTTAAAATTGTGTTGTGTATTAGTAGTAGTACTTATCGTAGCTGTATGTTCTATAGATTTTATATATAAATTTGAGAAGAACCAATTGACACAACCAGAATACAAATCTTCTTCTTGGAGGTACGGTAGATACCTCAATAAGTTTATGTTTAATACTCGTATATGCCAAATTGAGATGTAGAAGTTTATTGTACGGGATATTATGCTTGTATCAAATATTGATGGATTAGTAAAGCTAATATGCTCTTATCTACATATTAACACAACTTACAAGGTCTACGAACTTTAAAAGGTAAAACCGTGGACTTACACGAATTAATTTGGGTAATTGTCTATTGTATACTTTTTCATTTTCCCGTAAATTGAAAGTTTACTGTTATAAAAAGGCTATGTTAAATTCCATTCCGTATATTGTCTAAACAAAATAGCAGTGGATATCCGATATTGAACTGATACCTTGACTAACAACTTCATAAAGATGTAATAGTACGTGTAAAGCACCAAGAATGGGTTTTTAAAAAATTCATATCGCGGGCAGCACAAACGTAAAATTATTACGACACAGATTATTGTTGAGAATTTACGAAAATTCGTACCACCTGCGACTCACTGCCTTATTACAGTTGCAGGATGGTATTGGAGTAATAGCAATTGCAAGAACAGCTGCAATCGGTTTTCATGAATACAATCGGTTCAGTACAGAAGGTGTCTAATTTGTTGGAGAAAAGTTGGAAGCTAATATTGTGCGAATCAAAATGTTTGGTGTTGAACAAAAATTGCAATTTATTTTCACATCTGCGGAATCCTTCGTGTTATAAAAAGAACTAATGAATCACAAATCTTTAAATTAATATGAGAGGTCTTCTAATAAAGTGTTTCTTCCATGTCGCTGTATGAAACAAAACTTTTTTTGTTAAAAATGCTTAATTTTTGCTTTCTTCCTGCACATGTCGCAAATAGTTCAGTTTAGATGTATAAAATGCCATGTTAAAACTAATAGCTATTTATGCAACAAGTGCTAAAAGTCGACATTTATGCACGAGACATGAAAATGTTTCGTGCATAAACGACTTTTAGCACGCATTGAATACAATATTTTATCTACGACCTTAATTTTACTGTTATTAATCCATAAATATCGATTCAACAAAGGTTTGCATCTACGACACTTCTAATTTATGTCATAATAAACAGTACGCCATGCCGCGCGGGCGAATGTTTGCGAAGCTAAAATGTAGTTATTAATACTCCACATCTGACTGTATTCATTACATAACGCTTTAATTATTTCAAAAATACTTTACCTGTAAAGCAAGAAGCAACTAGAATAACTTTACAACTTTACTTCCAGTTCAAAATTGTAGTTTTATAACCACACTTCACGCGCTAAAAGGACTACTTTTAGTAGTGGTCGTAGATAAAATTTTTTAAGCCAATGTGCACATTAAATTCTCAAATTTGACTAAGATTATGACAATTTTTCATCTTGTTGCCCTTTAAGGACGACTGCGTCATGCATAAAAAACTTTAAGGTGTCTTCAAAAGACGGAAAAAAAGCTGCAACAGCCAAATTAATACGAAAGAATACCTCAATATACAGTGTGTCCCAGATCGAGTGGGATTGCATGGGTAACTTTCTTATCATTGAAGATGGAGATTTGGTTAAATGTTTTGCAGTTTCATATTTTAATTTAAAATCTGTTTGAAAAAGTTCAAAATGTCGAACCAACCAAAAGTTATTAAAAAAACTAAAAATTGTCATTTTCTTATATGTCAAATATCTTTGTAAGTATAAAAGATGCGAAAAAAAGTTTTATATAAAAGTCGCTGTTTTCGATGCGACCAATTTAAAATTGGTGTCAAACAAAAATTCAAGATGGCTGCTTTTGAGGTACTAGTATCAACTTCCTTAAGTTATATGGGAGCAATATTTGATTTTTAGGTTACTGAATAGAATTTTTTATTCTCTTTTCAACGATGTAAGATAACGTATGATTGAATAAAAAATACCAGTAAAATTAATTGTTTTTACATTTTAATCAAGTAGGCTGTTCTATGTTTTTATGAGGTTGCATGCATGAATGGTCATAGACGTCAGATTGTGACATGGAAGAATTATGAAATTTTTTACACCTGCTTTATTGACATTGTCGCAAAACAAAAATTTAATTAGTAACAATGCAAGCCTTCAAAAATCATATAAATAGAAAACAACATAACCCAATTTGAAATGTCGAATAATTTTTCATGAGTACCAACAAAAATGTCACCCTAACATAGCCTGCTGGGAGTAGGGAACAACATGAATGAATTATATGTATAAGTGACTCAAATCTCAAGTGACAAATTTGACATATAAATATAAACACAGTTAACACAGTTGCATTCATAAATCAGGAACTAACCATTGCTGCCTTGAACTCAAAGAATTTTTGATCCCCCGTTATAAACTAGCACAATCCAATTATTACAATCAAAGCAAAGGAGTTGTACGAAACATTATGAACAAAAAGAAGAACATTTCTGTAACATATTCAAAACATCTCATGATAAAATATTAGAGACGTATGCAACAATTCAGACAAATTTCGGTATAGTTGTTTCTCTTGAAGATGTCCCTAATGTAATCTCTTGACACATCTCCAGGACCTAATAGAATACTTATAACTGCAAACAATACGCAAACTACAAATAGCAAATATAAAATTAATAAAAAGGAGTGTGCTGTTGTTTTCTGAGACATCTCAATAGATTTTGATACATTTGGTCGCAACCACGAACAATCTTTAAAGGCGCATGTAAATTAAAAAAATCCGGTAATGGGATTACTGTCAGATAATCACATTAAATTTGAAATTTGCAAAAATACCACAAAATGGTTCTTTATCATCGATGTTATTTAACATAGCTATTAATTACATACAGTGTCTCCCATAACGTTCTCTACATATGGGAAACTCAAATTACCCATTTATGAAAAAAGTATTCTTCATAGAGAGCAATTTTCGAATTTACGTGGTCATCAAATTAGAGATAGCCTTGATAACATATGTCCAACTGGATTTGATGATTACCAAACTGTTACTGTCGGCAATATTTCTTCAGCAAAAGAGATTATAAATCTAACTGTCTCTTTGAAAAAATTGGCCTTAATCCACGAAGAAGTACTGCTATCAACATTTGCAAAGGCGAACTGTTGACGTGGGAGTTAAGTGTAAAATGTTTGGGTTGTACTTCACAGATCAGATAATATTTTATGTTGAGAGTCTACAAACTTTTGAAAAACAAAATAAAAATTTAGTTGCATCGCCGCTTCTCAAGCCTGATCAAAAATTGAATATTATTATACTTTTTTCTATGTTAATATACCCTCTTCAATCAGAACCATGAAATAAAATACCTGACTATATATTGAACGGTGTTGATACAATCATACGTAGAAATGTGAAATCAACCATTGCATTGCCCTCCTGCTTCTATTTGTATACATATGCAGTATCTATCAAGAAAATTTAGAAGATTCAGTTGGAAAGATTTTCTATAACATTTCGCAATAACTGCTAAAAAGCTGTCATATATTAACGGTTTACTTTTGCAGGAAATTTTTGATTGAAAAAGAAAAATTCCATTTTGTCAATAAAAGCTGAAAGTAAATAGGAACAATTCATGAGAAATGCAATCGCTTCTTCTTGCGTCTGCATTTGAAGAACGGTGTTTCAAAAAATATTAAGGTTTCAATGTCAAACATTTTTCAACTTATTCACTAGTTAATAATTTGTCATTAACAAGAATACTGTGTCATCTTCAGAATAGCTTAAGTATTGAAGTTATAAATAAATTATGCAAATCTAGTTGGTCTACCTACGAATACATTGAATAACATGTTGAACCTTTGCCGCCAATGCGCCAAAGAGAATAAAACTCCTACCTATGTAATCGGCAGTTGTTCATATAATTCATTAAAGATTACCTATGAATTGCCACCATAAAATAAAACATGAAATAAATATAGTCTTCTCATTAAGTGCGATTTTCATTGTTATGAGGAAGTGTATGCAGTTGACATCAAAGGGAGTAATAGGTATAACAGTATTATAGTATTTGATAAGAATACAGAAAAAAATCAATAATGTGAACTCTACGAATTGGAACGAATAGTGATGACTAAAGAGCGAATTTTTAGGCACTGAAAATGTGGAAAAAGGCATGCGAATAAACACAATAAAAACACAAAATAGGCATTAAAAGATTTAAAATAGGCATCAATAATTCACACATAATACATAATATACAGACGCGGCAAAAAAAAAAACCGGGACACTTTTTTTGACCTCATTCTCAAAATTCGTCAACATGAGCATATTTCCATTGTGCTGGCATTTTTCAGAATTGAATAATCACTTTTGATGACATTTATTAATTAGAATTGACAGTGTCAGTAATTATTTTCATATTTTGAGAAGTAGGTCAAAAAAGGTGTCCCGTTTTTTTTTGGCTGCGACTGTACATTGAAGTGTAACGTACAAATCTGCAACTTAACTGTTAAATTTTCTCTCACAATCAGTAACTAATACTTGTTCTAAATTGCTTTCTATAAAATTATGTCTCCGATCTGACAAAATATATTTTATACCTTGAAAATGATCGTTCGGCGTCTACGTTTGTTATAGTAAAATATTTATATTTTATTAGATCAGAAACATTTACATCAAAGTCAAATTCTTTTTTTTTTCACCACTAAGTACTTTAGATATCTTACTTAATACTCCTAGATCAGGATTTTTATTTATATTCGTATGCTTTAAAGAGTCTTCGACTTCCTCCAAAATCTGGAAGAAATCGATTAAAGTTAAGCCCGCACTCTCTAACTTAGCGATACTGTCAGCTAAAACTTTAAAATTCGAAGTAATGTAGACAACACTAGCTTATTTTCTTTTTTTTCTTGAATTAGGCACATTTTAGGCGGTAAAGCTGAAAATAGGCAGTAATTTAATCAAATAGGCATTATAGGCAAAATAAAATGCATGTCAATAGACGTGAAAATGTTTGATTCGCCCTTATTTATTAATTTCCCTAAGATTAAAGCTAAATCTACAAAAGGCATTTGCCTAAGAATCCGCTGTTTAGTGATAACCAAGACGAAGAAGTACAATAAGTAAAGCAATTTATGTATGAAAGCTGCAGTGAGTCACTTAATGGAAGTTCCAAAAAATCTGAAAAAGGGGTTTACACGAAACTTCCCTCGCGCGAATTTGAGCAATTTGCAAATAAAAAAACAATTGTCCGCTGGGATTCGAAGGCGAATATATCGAGCCACGGGCGTGTTCGAATTGGACGAGTTTCTGCTGCGTTATAAAGCACCATGCTATTCTGTCCCATTTGTGATGTTTACCCTGTGTTTGTTAGGTCTCATTCACGCCGTGATAAAGCCTAAAATTATTACTTTTATCTTTTACAAATAAATACATTTCTTCATCTTTTAGACGAGGGAAGTAAAAATCTAGTCCGCTGGGATCGCACTCCGCGCTTCGCGGCTACAATAACTTGGCCACAGGCGTGCTAGAAGCGGACGACCATACTATTCTGTCCAATTTGTGATGTTTACCCTGTATCTATTAGGTCTCATTTTCGCCAATGATAAAGCCTGAGCAATGTGCAAATTTTTACTTGCATTTATTTCTTAGGTAAAGCAAACAAAAAACAATAAAATGGTAATCATATAATATGCATGCAAAATATCGTCTTCCTCCAAAATATAGCTTTTAAGTTATACCGCCAACAGACAGACAGACAGAGAGACAAACAGACTGAATTAAGAAAACCTCTTTTTCGTCATCTAGGGACCTTGAAAGGTAAAGATCTGAAGAAAGCTCGGAAGGTAATTTGAAAATTTGGTGCTAGTGGAACTATTTCGAAAAATATTTTAGAATTTTTTACCGAATTTCGATTAGAAAATAAGACGTTAATAGAATTTTTAGAGTATATATTAAGAGATTCAGTTTATATCATCCATCATCATATGTATGGTTAGAATTGTACATATTTTTAGATTAATAAAGTTTGTCTATTCTATTTTCTTATATTTTTTGAGATAGAAGCTCACCGTTACGAGTTTGTTTACTAGATTTTTATTATAATTGGTAATAAGTCTATAAAATAAATGTTTAAATAATCTTGAACTAAATTTGCTACTTCGGACAATTTTGAAAAAATTAAAAAAAGCCATCGTCGTCATATTTTAAAAACTGTTCAAGAACATCAAGTACAAAATAATTCGAATATTATTGCAAATACGCTCAGGAAGCAGAAATCAATGCTAACGCCTCAAATTGAAAGCTGCTTGCTTGCCATGCAAGCGACAACGACCAAATCTTTAATAAGGGCGGAAACAGTTAGCCATGTAAGCATCTACTAGCTTGGGGGGTTTGTTTTTCAGTTGCAGCTAAGCTGCAGCTTAGGATATAACCAATATTTACAGAAATAACAATCCCGAGCTCAGGCTTAAGCATCAACTGAAATTGGGCCTGAGAAGCCTAAATAATGAACAACAGTTGAAAAACGACTTGGCAATTTGCACTCAGTGCCGGGATGAAAATGAGAGTGAAACTAATTTATTTGGATGATTCGGTAGCCATGGGCTACTAAGTATGGACGTATTTCGTCTGCCCCCGGGGGTTCGACCTAATATTTAATTTGCATTTGCAGTGTATGTTGAAGCGATGAGAAGGTCGACCTGCGAATTGTGAATTGTTTATCTCGCCAAAATTGCTGCAAAAGTAAAATGAATATATTGTAGAAGTTTCTTGAGGAACATATTCTAAAAATCCAAGAAGTTGCATAACCTGTATAACGTCAAATAACTTTCACAATTTATTGAAAACAAATCACATGAATATTGATGACATTCGAATTCAAACAACTATTGTCTCAATGTTTGATTGAAAATGAAACCAATCGATTAAGCAACTGATGATTATACGGAGCTCCATTTCTTTTTACTTTCATTGTACGACTTGAAACATTACTATACTACATGCAATTAAAAATTGGATAAAGTTTCGTCTTACAGTAGTAAAAGACGTCCAGAGTTCAATATTTGAGACTTTTTTCAGAATATATCACTCTCAGTAGATGTTACACCAAGACGATCGAAAACGTCTTCTGAACTCTTCTGCTCGTCACGGTTCGCTCATCGATCCTAATAAATCCGCTGTCATGCTTTCTGGCGCTTTTAAAAGCAGAGATACTGCTCTTAAACATCTATCTATCAAAACTGACATTAGTATTGGTTTGCCTGTTACCTTCATCATATATAACCCTACTTTACATATCGTATCTGAAGTATTTCAAACAAATTTTATTCAAGACGTGAAAAATGTTCATACAAAGCAATTCGATTTCTCTGTAAAGCTGATTATTTTGTTTTCGTTTTAAAATTCTATCACCTGAAAATCTATACGGTTCCATTTTTCAAATAAATATATCTTCAAATAAGGTTACTGAATTCTCGCTGTATGAATATGTTTATACACTTGTGAAAAATGCACACGCCATGACACAGCGAGCAGATCGAAAAATGTATTTGTACTAAATATATTCTTGACATTTGTACCTGTTACTTTTACATTTTCTACAGATAACAAGACTAAACATATGGGCATATTGGTAATTATCAAACTATAAATTAATTAATAACAGAATTAATATAGTGGAAAGTATTACAAAAAGTGTATTTATTGAAAATATTTGAAACTCTAATGTTTACATTATGGGATACGCTTAATATGTATAAAATGTATTCCTTTAAAACACTGCTTAAAGGAACGTAATGATCGAAGCAGTTGAGGATGTCGGACATACAGACATAAGAAGTATATATATAGTTCTACGGAGGTAAAACAACAAATCACCAAGATTGTTAATCAAATTTGGAACGGACACGTGTTTACGGAGCAGTGTAAAGAAGGAGTGATCATCCCCATATATGAGAAAAGTAGTAGGGACATCTTATTAAACATATCCTATAATACTCAACAATCGACTAAATTAAGATATGGTGACTAAAAACATACTTCTGGAAACACATGGAATTGCGCAGAGATAATGTCTAGACTGAATATACACACTCACACAGCTGATGGTAAAAAAAATCACAGTAGAGAGACGAATAGTTTACGCATGCTTTGTTGACTTAAAAGCGGCATTCGATACATTAACCCGAGGCAAACTATGACAGCAGATGGAAAAGAAAAAGATAAACAGATATCTAACGAATTGAATAAACTAAATATACAGTGAAATAAATTACAAAGTAAAAGTAGATAGACTATACTCAAGACATGTGGACCATTCAAAGGATAAGACAAGGCTGACCCTTAAGCCCAAACTTATTATTAGTCTACATTTCAGACACGAATTAAATATCTAAGAAGAAAACAAGTGCGAAGGGTGGTAATTAGGAAAGAAAAAAATCTGAACATTGTTATACGCAGACGATACCGTATTGCTAGCATTAGAAGAAAATGGGCTGGAGGATATGATCAACGGATTATCTGCACACCTAAAGCATAGAAAAACCAAAGAATTTAGATAGTTCGGATACATGCTTCAGAAAAAACAACCGAGGCCCACATAAAATACATAAAGAAAAAGGTGGGAGTGGTATTACCACAAGTGCGGAGTATAGTGGAAAATACATTCCCAAATCACTTTCAAAAGAGAACGATGTTATTCGATAGCATCGGTAAAAGTATCATTGCGTACGAAGCAGAGGTATGGAGATGGAAGAGAGAGAATGACATAGAGAAGCTTCAAATTAAATAGATACGATTAACTCTGAACTCAACCGCCAGAAGCCAAGACATGTGATCCAAGGCGAAACAAAAAGAGATAAAATAGTAATAGAAATAGGAAAAAAAGAAAAATCTGTAAATGGATTTACACCGAACTTCCTTCGGGCGAATTAGATCAATTTGCAAATTTAAAAACAATGTATCCCGCTGGGGTTTGAACCCGCCGCATCTACACAGCGATCGTAACCGCATCTGAGTAGCGATCATAAACGCATCGATAAATCGAACTGCGCCATCCAGCGTCGCTATTTAACGGAATGATCTTATTGTTGAAACGTTTTGACTCTTTTGTGACATTATCCTGTATCTGTTGAGTCCTATTTTCGGCAAGTGTAAAGCCTGACCTATGTTAAAATTACTACTTTCTTCTATTTCAAAATTAACGAAAAAATAAACACAATTTTATTTTTAAGGTGTTCACCCTGTACCGTATATATATGTCTAAAATTTTCACGGTTTCATGCCAGGTATACCGGGTGTCCATTCTCAAAGTCGAACATAGGCAATTAACATTAGTGCATTCATTCGTTCTTCATTGAAATAATGAATTTTTCTGTAGATAATTTTAACACACGTTGACAGAAAACACCTGATTTACGCCAATTAATTACCAATTTTTTTGACAAATGCTATCGAATTTGAAAAGCAAGACATGGCATATTTACAAATTCCCAAGGTTTAAATTAGTATTTTACAATAAAAATCGTATCTTGAATATTATTATTGGTATCATTTGATGCGTAATAATTTTATCTTTCCATTGATACCATTACCGTCCCTGTAAGTTGAATTGGCGAGCAGGAAAAGACAAAAATGTTCAATACAATGCTAATCGCCTATGTTCGACTTTGAGAACGGACACCCGGTATATATATATAATATGTATGCAAAATATCATCTTCCTCCCACAAATAGTTTTTGAACTATACCGCCAACAGACAGAAAAACAGACAGACAGACATACAAACAGACGGACAGAATTGAGAAAACCTGTTTTTCGTCGTCTAGGGACCCTGAAAAGTGAAGATCTTAAGAAATCTCGGAAGGTAATTTTTGCGTGATTACAATACTTCCTTCTTCTTTTAGACGTGGGAAGTAACAAAACTATAAGGAGAAGCTGAAGGGAAGTCGCCATATCAAATTAATACAAAAAGTATGGCATGAGATAAGGAATAATACCAAAAGAAAATGGGAAGGGATCAAAGGAAAAATATTTCTAAGGAAACGGCTACTTCACTAAACAGGCAGAAGCAAGCAATGAGAGAAAGTAGGAGGGATGTCAAGGCTGAACTGGTTAAGAAAGACAAAGAGAATCAAAAACACCAACAGCAAAAGTTATTATAAAATACAGTTAAAATTACCATCTTTATATGTAAAAACAGACAAAGGGTATGAAAGTAATAGCTAGATTCAGATGCGCAGACGAGGAAAAGCAATTAAAATACATGGAGGAAGTAGAAAGAGAGGAAGTATACGACCAGAATGTCATAAGCACTAACGTTTTGATGCGTTTTCGTTTATTTTAACAGCGAATTAAAGTTAACGTCAGATTAGTAGTCTTTAAAAGAGCGGCCGTAAATAGATGGCAGTGAGCCAATGGGAACATTTATTTAGTGGTTGCTAAGAAAGCTGTTTATGTAAATGCATGGTGCTTTTTGACCTAGGCTAAAAAGTGACTTTTTGCTCAAGGGAAAAAGTAACACGACGTGTTTCTACGGGGTTTTCTTAGAGTATCATACCATATGCGGATTTTTCACAGCGAAATAGCCAAGGGGTAGCCCTAATGTTGTTGTTGGATGGCCGCAGCCGCCTGATTACTTCGGAATATGGTGTTTTTTTTCTTGAAGCAATATATCCATTGGCCACCCACGATCTGAAGTAAGACCCGTTCATAGTTATTTCCACGTGGGCCAATTCTCAGACGAATTTGTATTGAGGCCTTTATTTGCTTTCTTATTTTTCCGTTTTCCTGGTTTTCTTTCGCTTCAACCCGTTTTGAATTCGTCATAAGGCTGATGTGCTTGCAATCGCACATTACCGTTTCGATAGATATCTACGTGAGGACGAAACATCAGCGGTCGCCTCGGATCTCTAATATTTTGAGCATCTAACAATATACCTACTGCTGCCAAGGGAAATTCATGTTTTGCAGAATTAGGCCAATTAGAGCAAACTAATAAAGGCGGACCTAAATTGTTAAATTGTTATAAACTAAGTTCGACCTTCAGTTGTTTCTCAATTGAACTTTACATTTATGCAGACTACCCATTTTATGCTGTAACAACTAGGTGGGCAACACATTTAACAGGATCATGATATTTACAGATAACTCTTAATTTTTAAGCTAATTTTCTAAATTGGGAAGATGGGTGGTTTCACACCGCATGCCTAGACCTTGCCCATAACATACAAACAAATATAATTAAGAGTTACCTGTGGAACTTATGAGCGTGTCAAATGTGTTGCCTTTTTAGTTGTTACGCGATAAAATGGGCAGCCAGTATGAATATTACTGTCGATGGATGGCTACTCGTCACCCACTGTTTATCAATTTTGTGTCATATAAGCCTTTCAATTTTGTATTATATTCTTAATTGTAACAGTACCTAATAGTTAACGGGTTAGCATGATTTGACGATTTTACGGGAAACTGTAAGAAAACGACCGATAATATGATTAATTCTTTATATTAGAGTGCTGCCTGCGAGAAGGTCTTTTTGATCACTGTATCCGCGAGTCAATGTAATTTATAATTTTATTTGAGTGTTGATTGAAGTTTTTCATTCAGGGCACTTCGCTTGATCGGTGCCGTACGCAGTTATTCAAGTCAGACCTGTTTACTTACATGGACCCGTGTACTATTTGTGCATGGAATTTATTATGTTAAGTAACATGTCAATAATTTATTTTTGGGTTCGTTTTGCGTTCACTAATCCAGCGTCATTTATGTTTTTTGACGTTATTAATGTCTAGCCGCGCCTCATTCTCGTTGTTACGAATCAACTTATCGACTTTTTTATTTGTTATCTCTTTGTTGCCAGTCGCTACTCGTTTACTTCGTGTGGTTCAGCAAAGCGAATTAGGGTAAGTCGTTGAACTTGACGCCCTTTTATGATATACTATCGTTACTCACACCAGTAAATGAATTTATTACGTATCCTTTATGCCAATGTACTTTCCGGTATTCCATTTGAGCTAGTTTGTGCGTGTGTTTTTCTTTGGTCCAGTCGCTGTTGTGTAACACACTTAGTTTAATATTACTAGGTGTCACTCGTATCCCTATTTCCATTCCCTTTATTTCCCATTGTTCTAAAACTTTTTCGGAATGTTTTTGTTCCAAATACCTATAAGCTTTCATACCTCGGAGGGATATATTAATATTCGTATAGTGTATTTTATTGTTGCCTTATATAACATTTGCTTTGTACGTTTTGGTAAGAATTATTTTGAGAGAAATTGTTTTGTTGAGATAAGGTATAATAATCGATTTTTCTATTTCGTATTACTTTGTTTTTAGTTGTTTATTTTAAGCACTACTTTGTCCGAATCTCATATTACGTATCTTGTCGTACGCAAGTATCATGGCATACCGGCGGTACTCTTTCTTCTCCAACTCTTGTGTTATAGCGCACATTTTAAATTGTTGTTGAAATTAGAATTCTTAATTTTTACGGAATTTCGAATTGTCTAGAGCACACCTGTTATAGATAATAATAATATAAAAATATGCTGTGTTTGCGTTTGCATGATTTTTTATTGTCAATAAAAAGGGCCAGGCCTCGAGCTTAAGGTAATCTGATATAGAGCATGTTTGCATTTTAAGGTGTAGGCGTTCGCTTCATGTTGTGAATTTACAATCATAAAGGAATGCGCCTCATAGACACATAAATACGTACTTGAATCGGAAAGCCGGATTTTTATTCATCAAATTCAAACGGCGGATTTCGATGCCGATTAATGTTCTCGTATTAAATACTATTGGTGTGGTATATTGTTGATGTTGCTTAAAGGTGAACGTCTTTCAGATATAGCTATTCTGATATTATTTAATTTGTAAATGTGCCCAGCCACAAGCTATTGCGCCTTAATAAAATTTTTATTTAAAATCGTGTTTAGAAATCTATTTTAGGGTTTAATATTGTTTTCTTTATTGTTTTATGCGTGTGTATTTAAAAATTAAATTGACGGATGTTTATTCGTGTAAGCAAATTAGGTTTTCTGGTCAATATGTTAGTTTTAGCCCGAAAATACTACAAGTGCCAAGTCGTACGAGACGTCCCAATATAGGGGCAACCAAACGACCCATTTCAACACAGCATCGCAACGAAGGCACTATCAAACTGTGAAGGCCAATTTCACATTTTCTAGAATTTTGTGTTAGTTATCACAAATAGAATATTCAATCTATTGTAGACTATACTTTAATTAAGCCCGATATTTTGTTATCTATGCTCTTTATTTCCGAAACTTAATTATATATGTTTCCCTTTTTTACTTCCCTCGTCTAAAAGACGAAGGCAGTATTGTAATTGTAAAAAAATCACCTTTCGAAGTTTCTTCAGACCTTGACGTTTCAGAATCCCTAGATGACGAAAAACAGATTTTCTCAATTTCGCCCGCTTGCCTATCTGTCTGTCTGTCTGCTGCCGGTAGAACTCAAAAACTTTGCTGGCGGAAAACGATATTTTGCATTTAGATTATATGTCTACCTGGCATGAAACCGTGAAAATTTTGGATAAATATATACAGGTTACAGGGTGAGCATCTTTAACTGAGAAGTAGATGAAAGTAGTAATTTGCACATAGCCCAATCTTTATACAATAGATACAGGGTAAAGGTTGTAAAAGTACAAAAAGGTTCAACAAAAATGTGTTCCATATAAGGCAGCCGTATCGCAGCTATGCGAGGTCTCCCCGTGGGAATGTGCAACAAACGGGCGGTTCGCTTGAGGGTTACTGCCAAGCGTTGAAATCGCATTCGCTGGCGCTGAAGTTCGAATCCTACCACCGCTAATGTTTTTTTTTTAAATTTGGAATAGCTGTATAACGACGTAACCTATTCATACATTTTACCTTTGTTCAAAGAGTAAGTAACTTCTGCTTAAATGTTTGACAGAAGTTATTAACTGTTATGTTTTAGCAAATATAATCAGATTAAATGAATTCTTGCTGTCCTTTCATGGTGTTTGCATGCGACGTTCCGTTGTATTTTCGTGATTTGTGTAAGAAGTGCTAGAGGCCTATAGGAAATTAATAACAAGTTAGGTTCTAGGATGGGCAAAACTGAACGTTGCACACAGCTGTAACCCAACCAAACTACTGTTCCTCATTTCAGACTTCAAAGGGACAGTTTTAAAGAGATTTCTAAAGTCTCAAGCGCCCCCCACCTTTTCATCAATAACTAATACAACACGATATTACCCTAATTTACGTTTTATCGAATCAAACCTTCCCTCCCGACGAACAGCTGGCAAAATTTCTGTTACAGGGACTCTTATAACGTAGTTAGGGCGAATATTTGCTGGTGTATTATCAAATTGTATTTTTGAATTTACTGATTAAAGCAACCACCACGCGCTGCCTGGTTTCTGTGTCGTAAAGTCTGATTTATCCTGTAACAATGATTTTTATTTTGTATTAGTTTTTAAACGTATCTGATGTGAGCGAAAATTAATGTTATAATTATTCATTTCTTTGTGCACTTTTATTGTTTCAGTATGTCATACTTTATGT
Organism: Agriotes lineatus; assembly: GCA_940337035.1. NCBI lineage: Eukaryota > Metazoa > Arthropoda > Insecta > Coleoptera > Elateridae > Agriotes > Agriotes lineatus. The sequence goes on from CALNHX010007271.1 coordinate 18,075, forward strand.
CATACTTTCTTTCCAGTTCTGCAAAGTTAACTTTTTTTTTCTATTTTTGCTTTTGAACACTACTCTAGCGCTTTTTTTTTGCTTGTTCATGGTTTGTTCTAATCTGTCTTTTGTCGAGTTCCTGTGAACTCTGCTTATGTGAGGTTCACACTCGTTGTCAAACTATTGTGTTCTTGTGATTTTCTTATACCCACAACCTGTTTAATCGTATCCTTTATATCGTCGCGTATTCTTCTTTTCCTAATTGTTTTGACTTTATTTGGACTTTATTAGGACTGTCAATTTCAGCACCTGTTATAGTTGTTATGTTTGTGCGAAGATAAAGTGATACAGAAGAAACAGTTATCTCCACCTGTGGTACAAATTAGTTAGTAATTGAAAAATGTGCACTTCGATTTAGTAGTATCACTGATTTTATTTTCACGTTTATATTATATTGTATTCTAGCTGATGATTATCAATATCTCATGCATAATGGGCACTTGTAGCTACGCAGTAATTACAATTACGCCTGTTTATGATTCCATTTTTATGGAACATGTCGGATGTCGGCAGAGAGCAACGTATAAAAATGGTCGTTATTTTTCTTCTTTATGGCTCGTTTACAAAAGCTACTCACGCCCGCAAAGTGTATCCGCCTAATACCTAACTGTTGCGTGGTTATAAATGATAGTGGGGATGGGAAACTTTTGTTTAGTTTCTGATATTAGTTAGTTTGATGAAAATATGTTGGTAACATGGTATTGTAATGTTCTATCCAAGCATGTAGCATTAGGGAGATATAAACTTCTGATTTTTTGTAATATACGCGTATTTTATAAAACGTGGAAATGGAGAATAACGAGTATCGCATCGTTATAAAATACCTTTATTCGCAATCACATTGTAATGTGTCAATTTCATGACAAGACAACAGCTGGGAACTAGATGATTACTTGAAACTAGCCAGGAAATTATTACATACCCCGAAAAATATTACATACCTGAAGAGTGGGGTGTTTCCATGGTAACAAAACATTGAGTGTGTTGTTTTCATGGTAACAAAAATATTTGCTACATCAAGATATCTATTATTCAGAATTCAATTGTAGTTATTTTTAAAATTAGATGATTGCAAATAAAATAGTATACATACCACGGTGGAAAGTTTCATCCCTGTCTCGAGATAAAGTTAACCTCGACGCTACGCGTCTCGGTAAACTACCTAATCTCTCGACAGTAATGAAACACTTCCCACCTCGGTATGTAATATACTATTACATGAAGGACCTGAAGTGTAAGGAGATTTTCAGGATATGGAGGAGACTAGCGGATCAATTCCCGTCCTATTTCACGATAAAGTAGTGGGTTGCCGCCTTCAAATGGGGTATGTTAATGACAAAACAAGAACTGGGGGCCCATTTCTGAGTCCACACCTGAAAATGTGGAGCCTGTACACGATTTGATAATGGCAAATCGTCGAGCTAGCTTAAAACGTGTGGCAGAGCCATTTTCAAACTCGTGTTAAGGCATTCTTCATATTGTTTATGAATTGGAAAAAAAAATTCTGTAAAGGGGTTTACACTGAACTTTCCTCGCTCGAATTGGATCAATTTGCCAATTTAAAGAAATGTAGCCCGCTGGGGTTTGAACTCCAGACTTATTGGAACGACGGAGCGCGCCTCTATTGAACAGAACGGTCTTATTGTTGAAACGTATTGACTCTTTTGTGATATTATCCTGTATCTGTTGAGTCCTATTTTCGGCAAATGTAAAGCCTGACCTATGTAAAAATTACTACTTCCATCTATTTCAAAAATAAACAAAACTTATTTTTTTAAGATGCTCGCCCTGTATATATTTGTCCGAAATTTTCTCGGTTTCATACTAGGTAGATATATAATGTGTATGCAATAATTGTCATCCTCCAACAAATAGTTTTTGAGTTATACCGCCAACAGACAGACAGGCAAAATTGAGAAAACCTGTTTTTCGTCATCTAAAGACCCTGAAACGTATAGATCTGAAGAAATCTCGTAATGTATTTTTTTGCGATTACAATACTTTCTTCGTCTTTTAGAGGAGGGATGTAAAAAATGCTGTAAAGTGGATTTTTGAATACTGACCAAAAACGAGTGCGATAGTCAACATCCACAGCTCTTTGCGCCCTTTTTGAAGATTGTGGTGATTTATTTTTAGACCAGGTTGTTACAATAGATGAAACATGGGTAACCACTACGATCCGAAATAACAATCAATGGAGTGGAAACATTTCAGTTCTCTCCGCGCATAAAATTGTAGAAAAAGAACTAGGGAAATTGTCAATAGGTGTTGTTTTTTGCAGGATAATGCGTTGAGTCACAAGACCATAGTTGCTCTACAAAAAATCACGAATTATGCTTTAAATTGTTGGAACATCCACCTTACTCACTAGATCTTCCGCCCTTCGACTATTTTCTATTTCCTAATTTAAAAAATCTCTTCTGACAAAGAGGCTATTTAGGCTGATGAGCACTGGTTTGCAGACCAAAGTTCAGAATTATGTTTGAATGATTTACGGGCATTGCAAGATCGCTGCAAAAATGTATTAACTTACAACGGGATGTTGTTCTGCTTGTTCTATTTCTATAGTAGGCAAAGAATTTATTAATAAGCTCTCGTATAACATACGAGTACAAGAAAAACAGTTAACATTTGAACCTGGCTGCAGGAGAAGACCGACACGTGTTCTTATAAACGTAAACATTTTTCATAGAAACAAAATTTTAGTTTAAGATTTTAAGCCCTGTTGTAAGTGAATCGGTTTTAGTTATATGGAATATTTTACACAAATAACTGACATTGGAATATTATAATCACGATAATATATCACTAAACGTTATTAGACATGAGCCTCGGTTAAGCAATGGATATGCGATGCTGACTTTCCTAGTAGTTAATTTTTTTTTATATACTAAGTCAGTAGTCATCAAGTACTGAAAACTATAATTAAAAATAAAAATTTTATTTACATTTCATTCAACTATTTAAAATAAATAAAAGTATATCTGTTTGGTCATCAGTATCGGACTTAATTAGAAAACTATTTTTAAATTTAGAATGGGGACATGGAAGCAAGGAATCCTGCTTAGTTAATATTCCTGTTATACAGTATGCATGATTGCGAATGTGATGTCGGCAAAAACCGCAGATAAGGACCAGTATTGGAAAAGAGCTGTCCAACCCAACTCAAGGCAAAGTAGTTACTTTACAGGAAGTCACATACTATTTTGTTTGTATAATGTAGATGCATGTAACTGAGCAAGTCAATCAATTTGAATTTAGTGCTTATGCCTGTTTCATATTCATAATATTTCCATCCCCACTTTTCAATCGCTTCATTATCAATAGTAATTTACGTTACAAGACCGGAAAGTAGTGTTTTGCAGGTCGAACCAAGTAGATTCAATGGCGAGCCGCAGGCGAAACTTGTATCGTACAATATTTTTTACGACAACCAAAAAAATTATGACATTAGTATCCATTATTTGGCTTATCCAAACAATAACACAAACTTGTTTCTATAGTAACGAAGGCATGCTCGTTTTCCGATCTTGGCTGGCAAAACGATCCGTTCTGGCGACAAAATTCTCCAGAAGCTGTATATTTTCTAGTTGGTGGTCAAAAATATATTTTTTTTGTGCTTGATGTTACCATAGAAACAAATCTGCTGACCAACACCAACCACAGTTTTCAGCAGCTTTAATGAAAATATGTACTCAAATTTTTTTATAATAATGGTGTCCCCTGATTTAGAAAAGAAGTAGTAATCCATCGACCTTAATTCAAGTTTTTCGAATTCCAAGGGTAGTCACAGCCAGTGGTCGGAAAGATTCTCGTTTTAGTACAGTTGAATAGAATGTAGGCAAATATATCCCAAGAAAAGAATGTAAAAGAATATAATAAATTACTTGAATTTTGTTCTTTGTTCAATAATTTCAACGAATTCTCTGTTTCATTCAAACTGGGGTAAACTTTGCGGTGATATAATTCTTGCGTGTATTAATTCCTCCTTTGCTTCTCGTTCGCGTTCTAAAGTCGATGCTTCTGTCACGAATTTGATATATTTTTCTGCTGCTTGCGTATAGCTTGGATATTTTGATATGTCAATTTTTTTGGTACATCCAAAATGATCATCTGAAATGTCTCAATTGCCATTTCTCTCGTTAGAGTTGATGCACTTATAGTAATAGGATTCCAATAAAATTGATATACAGGGTTTGTATGGTAATTATCAGACAAAAATAAATAGCTACCCTGCAACAACGACGCATCAGTCCTCTTCAAAATACTTCTCGCGAGAAACCACAGCCAACTTTCATCCCACGATGCAGTTTTCATACTCAGCTTTTGGAATCCCCTTTAGCTGCTTTGTCGCGTTCTCCTTGATTCATTCCACGTGCTTGCTCAAATATGTTTCCTTTAAAGAATTTTGGAGACAGTCAGACAACGCAGGGAGTTATGTCAGAGATGCGCATAGGCTGACGGACTTGCATAATGAGATGTTTGGCCATAAACAATTGGAGAAGATAAAGATGAGCCGACGACATCCCTGTTCTGGTGAAGCTGCCAGTCCTTGCTTTTGCGTCATCGCTTTCCAGAGATGAGGTCGCTTTCTCCTCACTGCATCTCCCAATAAAAACTTACAGGTAGTGTTCCTTGTGCACCATGTGAACTAATGGAACATACTCGTGGCGAGGAACACGTTCGTGGTCAAAAATAGTGAGTATTGTCTTGACAATACTTCTTGGATTTTCTTCTTTTTCTGGAGTTTTCTACTGGGAAGTCCTGTCTCAGAGTGATAGCCGTGACCCATAATTTAACACCTGTATACGAATGTCCAGGTTTTTGAAAAATTTGATGTAAATGCTGCTCCAGCATGTTCGGCCATTGCAGAGAACTCTGAAATTTATCGAACAGTTAGGTCGACGCGGCATTAATAGCCCCCCCCCCTCCAATTTTATTGTAATATCAGAAACACTTGGCGATACATTTTTATCGTAATCTTTATCGTTAAAATACAATCTAGGTACTTAAAATTGTAGAAGTTCTTGTCTATTATTACCTTCGATTCTACATTCAAGATTCGTCTCAAACCCAACTTGCGAACCTACTTTCGGTTATCAGCTAACATTGTCAGTAATATTCTCAACATATTTCCAAAAGTGAAAAAAATATGCATTGTGCTCAATAACTGAATATACTATTTATTAACTTTACTAAGTAAGTAGGTACCGTGATTCTTTGATGATAGTCAAAATGTGTTTTGAACCATCCTTATACGAGGGTTTAGTTTTTCTTTCCTACTAGCTAAAAGACATATAACATTATAATAATGTACCGTGCTAGAACCAGTAGCTCGTCGAAAGGTTTCTCAGTGACTACACATAGTTTTTGTAGTTAACCTTAAATCTGCAGACAGTTCGCCAGCATTTAGATCGTTATTATTCAGTTCCTCTGTAAGTATAGATCTGTTTTACATTTAAGCTTTCTTCTTCTCCTTTCTTTCCATTAGGCCTGTTGGCATGTTTTTCCTTGTGATTCTTATCTCTGCCAGCGTTTGAGAGGTCCACCTGGCGGTCTTGATCCATGTGGTTGTCCTTGTATTACTATGTTTACTTCCCTGTCATCCTCCATACAGTCCACATGTTGGTTCCAGTGTCTTCGTTTCTGTTTTGTTTGATCCATTTTACTATGTCGTAGTGTCACAATCTCTTCTGATGTTTTCATTACGCTACCTGTCTCTTAGAGTTTTACCACAAAGTGTCTGAGCGTTTTCATTTCATTTGTTCGTAACAGCTTTTTTGTTTTATGTATTCGAGTTTTACTTTTGATGTCAATTCCTTTGTTGTTCCAAATCGTATCACTAAAGCATCCTGAAATTGTAGCTTTTTATCTAGTTTGGTAAACTACTTCTTCAAATAGATCACCGTAACATGTTATATGTGTTCCTAGATATTTAAGTGATATAACTTGGTCTATCGTTTTGTTATCCTCTACTAGTTTGCATCGTAGAGGTTTTTACGCTGCTGTTATAGATTTAGCTTTTTTATGAATATAAACATATTATACTGTGTAGCAGTGTGGTTAAATGTGTGTAACATGCGCTGGAGATCGTCTTCGCTATTAAACAGGAGTACTGCATCATCTGTATCACAGATGATTTTTATTTGTTGGTTATTTATGCTAATAAATAAAAAATTAATGAAGCACGCGGAGACGCAAATGGGAGACTACTAACACGGTTTTAGAGGATTCATATCTACTATTGATGCGGCATTCGATAGTCTGACAAGGAAACAGGTGATAAAAGCCATGAAGGACATGGAAATACCTGGAAAGCTAATGAGATCGTTAGAAATGAGGAAGAAACATTGAAAAGCAGCAGTCATGACAGATGAAGGAGAAATCGAAGACTTTGAATTGAACTTAGGTGTAAGGCAAAGGCACTGGCTATTCACAACTTTATTTATTTTAACACTGGACGCAATAGTCAAAGAGTGCAATTACAAAAGAACAATTATTAACAAAGCAATACAAGTAGTGGCGTAAGCAGATGATGTTACGGTGCTAGCTAGAGATAGGAGAAACCTGAGAAAAACAATTCAGAAAATTGAGCAAGAAGCAAAGAAACGATACCTAATAATAAACCAAGGGAAAGTTAAACATATGGAAATAAACAGAGAAAATGGGAATGTAAAAATTAAAGAGGTAAAAATAGAAAACTTCAAGTTTGAAATGGTAGACAATTTTAAAAATATTTAGGAATAATGATTAACAGTAAAATTTACAGAAATATAGAGATTGATAACAGAGTGCAGGTGGGACATACAAAATATTACAAATACAAAAACCTTAAAAGTACAGGGATAAGCCTAAATACAAAAATAAGGGTACATAGAGCAGCAACTAGACCGGTAGTGACGTATAGTGCTGAGACGATGAATTTAACAAGCCTGGAACTGGAGAATCTAAGGATATCCGAAAGAAAGATCATAAGAAGAATATACGGACTAAAAAGTTGCAAATGGCGAATACAGAATTCTGGTTGAATTTTTTGAAGAACCGATATATTCGTTCGCTGAGCTGTCCATGGGATTCGTAAGATTTTTCTCCAACAGTAGAGTTCAAAAACGTTAATTTCATCTTCGCTTTTGCGAATCGCTCAGGTTTTAGTACTGTACAGGAAAAAGTAAAGTGTTGTTGTTTTATATATGTTTGGGTCAGACTCTTTTTAGCAGGTTCATTGCTGCTGTCGCGATTTAAATTCGTGTTCTTATTTTATTTTTGCAGTGTTTGTGATATAAGCTTCTAGGTAAGTATATATGATCTCAGAGACAACTTAACAGTTTCCGATTTGACGGCTATTCTGGGAGTGAGAGACGAGGGTAGTATCATCCTCACATCGTAGTATTGAAATTCATTGTCCGCCAATTATTCCACCCCCTCAAAGCCATCCACGATATATTAAATGTTTCGCATAAATGTTAAATAAGATAAGGAAAAGGACGCAGCCTTGTCGCACGCCCCTTTTGATTGCGAAGGTATCAGATGTCACACCACTGACTTTGACAATTTCTTTGCTGCTCTTGTACAATTGTCCGATTAATTACATTAGGTGCTGGGGACTGTCTATTAATTGCAGTATAACCTATAGTTACGACCAGATCACGTTGCAAACGGTTGAGAGTAATCTACAAGGCAGCGGCGCAGGAACTACTGTAATTATGGGGGGGGGGGGGCAAAACATTTTTTTGAATGGTTTAACATGACTAGGCTTTATGTTCGACTGCTCCAAAAACACTTTATTATTTAGTGTCCATAAAGTGCCACTTTAGTCCACCTGTCCGCCTGTCAATGTTCAATAGTTATTATGAAAATAAATGTCATTTTATTAAAATCAGGAAAGAAGATTGTATTAGGTTACTGAAAACTTTACAAATAATGGAAAGAAATTCATCTTTAATACCTTACGGTAATAGATCGTTATTCTTGATATTAATAACGCAATTAACCTAGAAGAAGCGCACTTCGAAACTACCAAATGTTTGAATAGCAACTTGAATTTTCTGTGTGTAATATAAATGATATTGTAGATAAAATAATATCTTTTGCGGTGCAGTCGAACGTAAAGCTTTGCATACAGCTCGTACATAATCTAACCTTATTTGATTCGTCCTTTTTACCGCTACGCTACGCTCTATCTGCATAAAATACTCCAAGAAAGTCCTACATTTATATACTTGATACATAAATAACTATAATAGTTACAATTAAGCTAAATGCTTTTTTCTCGATTCTGTCTATCTCTCTGTCTGCCTGTTGGCGGTGTAGCTCAACAACTATTTTTTGGAAAAAGGCGCTATTTTGCATGCAGATTATATAGCTACCTGGAATAAAACCGAAAACATCTTAGAGGAGTATATACAAGGTGAGCGCCTTAAAAAAATAAATTTTGTTTATTTTTACTTTAACTGAGAAATGGATAAACGTAATAATTTGTACATAGCTCAGGCTTGATCATTGTCAAAAATGAGACCTAGCAGATACAGGGTAAACCTCACAAGTGGAACAGAATAGTATGGTGTCTTTCTAACGCAGGAGAAACTCGGCTCGAAATATTCGCCTGGGGGCGCAAATTAATTCACCTTTTTTGCAAATGGATGTAACTCGTGCGACGGAAGTTCAGTGTAAATCCCGAAGTTTAATGTAAACCCCTTTACAGATTTTTTCATATGGAAATGCAATCTAGGGAAACCATTGAGAACAAAAATTGTCACTGCATTGCATTGTGTTGGTACATAAACTTGTGGTTATTATATTTACAATGAGGATAGGTTTTATGTTGACTGATTGACACTGTAGTTATTTTAAACTGTAGTTCTGGCTATTATATACTAAAATTGTTCTTAGTGCAATACCTACCAACTAGTTAAAATAAAATTATAAAATCACATTTCAAGTTTATAATAGCCAAAGCTACAATTTAAAATAATGAAATGCCAACCTGTCGACATGAAGCCTAACCTCACCACAAAAATAATAAGAAATTCAACCTAGTGACAATGCTTGTTATCAATGATTTTCCTCGAATTTCCGCATTTGCATTACCATATGAAACAAAAATGGACTATATCGAATTTTCCGCTGTCGACCTAAAAATAAAAACTTGTTTAACAAATTCTTTCTTGTATTATTTCTGCACCACCTACAATAGATCAACGAGTTTTAGCATCTCGTATAGATTAATGTGGAAACCCTATGTACACATTTTAAAAAACCGTATGAAATATATCAGGGGGGCAAATTACACTATTTCCCCCCCCCCCCCAATATATTCTGTGAGGGGGCAATCGCCCCCCTTGCCCCCCTGTTCCTTCGCCCCTGCTACAAAGCACAAAAAGAAATGACTGCACAACTCGTTTGCTGTTTCTATAAGTTGTCTAATATTTAATATATGTTCACGGGGACTTTTCCCTCGGACCCCACTTGTTCTGGAGATATTTTCCAGGGAGGTGTAAGCATTTAGCCAATTTTAGATAATATACAGTGTGGCCAAGATAAGGAAGGCCAGTATGGGAATCTCGTTAATAATAAGAGATATAAATTTTGATAAGTGGGAAAAAAGGTGCGCCTCGAATCCTTAATATGATTGTTCGTTTTTGAGTTATCTTAAAAACCGAATGTTTGGATCTTTAATTCTATTTTTTCTGGCGTTAATATTAAAGTTAGAGCGAAACTAATAAAACTTCTTTATAGGCGTTATCAATTTTTTTATTTCAAGTTTCCTCTCCGAGCAACCATTATTAACTTCATTTTTAAAAATATTTTCTAATATCAAATTCAACATTATGGTTTAATTTCGTTTCGAGCCTTTTTTGACCATCATTAAGAAATTTTTGGATACGGATCTGTGTCCTAGAGCATTTTATACGTTGTTTCAGCCGGGCCCCAAAACATGGCCGAATTTTCATTGTTCATATCATTCTCATGGGAGAAATAGTGCAGTGAGTTCCCCTTACCTTCTGCACCGCAGTATTACAGCCTGTAAGTTGATTGTGGACATCACCGCAACAAACGATCCGATTTCCGCTGATGTCTACTATTAATAAACCTACTGTTCATCATGTGTAAGAATGATCCTAATGTGGGACAGACGCTGCATAGGTGTCCCAGGCTATTCGCAACTGCTTTTTTGGATATTTGCACCTACCTTGTATATCTGAAGGGCATTCCCTATCCGCAACCTGGGGAGGCGTCGTGTCGGGGTGGAGAATTCCTTCCCCTCTGAACACATACCTGACCTATGAACTAAATTCGTAGCCCCCAGCACTATTCGAAAACATGCAAAGCAAACACAAAATAATAAAAGTACAATTTTCAAAATTTTTGTCATATTACGTATCTAAACATCAGTCATTTTTTACTTAAGGTGGCCACGTTGCTGTGCAACTTTTGTTCCATTTGGGCCCCAATAGTGAGACTAGTTAAGTAGGACATCCTGTATATACAAACGGCCGCATAAATTGGAAACTTCATTTAGTTTTTCTTGCTAAAAAACGATTTTACAATCAAAATTTTTTATCTGTCCTGCTTCTTAAATATTTTTTACTCCATGGCTTACCGTTATTTATCTTACAATATTTTTTAGTGTAATTCCACGAAGAACAAAAATATATTATTGTATAAAATTGTGGCATTCGTTATATAGATACCTGTTTGAATATTGGGGTTTTGTTAAAATTATTATATGCTATTTATAAACGAAATATTGTTCTGTAGTTAATGTTTACTAAAACTATTTGTCGCTAAGGCAAGATCTCGTATGTATTTTCATTTCATTTCAACGCAAAAAACAATTCCAAATATTCCGGTTTTGAAGCTCCACAGATTAAAGATTTCTGTACTACGGTTGTACACATCTCATGTTAACATGTATTTCATAGTTAGTATTAGTAGTTAGTATTTGTTGTGGGGAAACTGATGTCAAGTAAGTAAGCTTTCAAAGGCCCTTTTTGCCAACCCCGTGGACAACCTTAGTCCTTCTTAGAATTTTGCCGAGGTTAAGAAGTTCCAACTCTAGCAAAGGATCTTTTACATGCTACACATCGTAGTAACATGGGACCGACGGCTTTAAATCACTAGAAGTTTTCATCCGCATTTTTTTACTTTTTAAAAAGCTCACCGGGATCGGGGATCGATCCTTATATCAGTAGCCAGAATGCTTAACCACTGAACTATGGAGCCCGGCATGTCATAGTTAATTAAAGCTTTAAATATCTAGAAGCTAGCTGCAGGATGAACTTCGTGTGTGCCAATACTTAATTATGAATAAAATGGTTTTAAGAAGACGAGTTTGTTCTGAGAAATACAATATCAAACTTCTTGTAGCATTCTATTATTCGTGCCGTATTTTATGGTAATTTGCTACGCGACAAATGAAAACTATTCTGTGGAGAAAAAGCCCTACTCCCGTTATGAACGCAACAAAATGTACAACATGCAGAAGTTCATTGCGGACTAAGTGGACAAAGGAAGTTGCGGAAGTACCTAGTTGATGATTATTTGTTGAGCTTTGCAGAACTGGCATCGTTGATTGAAAAAGGAATATACATTTCAAATTAGTCTCGTATATAAAGCACTTTTATCAAAGCTACGCATAAAAAATAGTTCAATTTAAAAAATTGCATGAGGCGCTATAAGGCTTTTCGAAGTATTTTTCAACCAAAAATATTTAAAAGAATTTACAACTCTAACTTTTTTCCAAGACCGGGAGTAGAAGTCGGTTTCTATAGCATCAAAATTGTGACAGAAGTAAAAGATTTACTCCCTAGAGACTAAATAAGACAAACATTTCCCTAGGGAGTTTTCATTATGACTGACAGAACAATTATGTCAAATTCGAGGTTATCAGTTGCGTTTTGACACAAACTGAAGCAAAACATGACCTGCTAACCTCGAATTTGACATAATTGTGAGCTCTTGTCATAATGACATACAGTGCCACCAACTTTAAAATTTACCATAGGCTACTAATTTTAAAATAATTGTAACTAACATGGCAATAAATGACGTTTAAAAAAAACGGGTTTTCCTTTTAAATCTTCCTGCAACGTGAAAAAAATAGTATATGCAACTCGGGTAAAATGCTATTTTGCTTCAGTGCAATTTCTGACTCGAGGGCGAAGCCCGAGAGTCAGAAATTGTACCTCAGTAAAATAACTCATTTCTCTCCCTCATTGCATAATCTACTATTTTTTATATTAGCTTTCAGTGTCAAAACCAGACTGTGTTACCCTAAATTCTGTACTTATCGACCAACTGTATAACAGTCTCCCCCATGTCAAAATTGAGGTTATGTCTGTCTAATGTAATTGAAATATCGAACGTGCATGGCCTTGAATGGCTCGACGCTGCCAACCTACATTGTCAAATGCACTATTTGCTACTTTCAATTCCTTATACCAACTTGACAACACTTTGACAGCTGATTAAAAAAAATAGACTTTATATAATTTTGTCACAACAATTACTTATTATTTCACTGGAAATAGATTGTAATTATACCTATTAAAATAAAAAAAAAATATTTAAGCTTATGTATACTGTTAGATTTGATAAACCCCGTTAACTTTATGGTAACATTTATGACCGATTTGTTGAAGTTGTTACATAATTTTGTAATTTAAAATACCTGCACTCTCATGTCAAAAAGATCTGGTGATACAACTATAGAAGAGTAAAAGATGGCCACTATAGTAAATATATAAATATATAGTAAACAGGAAATTACAAGATCTCTCAGGTAATTATCCGACTTTATTCTACAAAAAAAGCTACCCCTATGCCTGAGTGCCCTTCAAAGTACTCCCTTTGAGAAACGCACTTTCTATTTCAAAGGAATTTTTTGAAATATTCTTTAGCCGCTTCGCCGCGTTCTCTTTGACCGTTCTACATTCTCAAATCTTTTTCACTTCAAGGGCGCTTTCAATTTTGGGAACAATCCGAAATTACATGACGTCATGTGGTGGTGGACGTGAGTAATAAGATGTTTGGCCAAAAAATCCTGGATAAGATGAAATGAGTGGGCGGTTACGCTGTTTAGTAAAGATGCTAATCACCACTTTCTCCTTTCTGCATCTCTTAATTTCTTTCAGGTAGTATTCTTTGTTCATCGTCCTACCTTATGCAACGTACTCATAGTGAATAAGCTCTTGGTGGTAAAAGAAAACAGTGGTAATATTCTTAACAAGAGAACGTTTTAAGAAGCAAAATGCAAAGCTAAATTTTCTTTGTTTTTGTTTACCTTTATTTAGTTTCCTTATTCAGCAATCTAGATGCAAAGAAAACAGAGATGCATTTTAGATAATTTTGTACTTATTAAGATTATTTGATTAAAAAAAAATATCCCACTTTTCAGTTTCGCATTATAATATTAAGTTGTATTAACTTATACAGTGCCTGCCATAAATTTAGACATACTAAAAATTCACTTGTCAACATTTAAATATTTCCATTCGTATATGGGGCAGATTCGAAAATATGAATATGGCTCAATACCATTATTTTTCAAATACAAAAATATACCGCTGGTTTTTATATTCTTTATATTTAGCAACCGGAAAATTAGGTTAATCGAAATTGGTGCTAAAAATCTCATGTTTTTGGGATCAAAGAACCAAAATCTTAAAAGAACAAGAATTCAAAACAATTGTTATTTTCAATTGAAAAGTTATAACAAATATTTAGAAGGGACGTAGGGTTAAATTGTTGAAGTTTCCTTCTTTATTATCATTTTGAATGTTTGATGTTCTTGATTTCTAAATGAGTTACAAGCTAAGATATAAATTGTTGATATTGATGCAATGCAGCTATTTGGAATTTAATTGAGAATATGTCACGCACGTGCCTGAAACGTTTTAGTATTATTATAACTATTTCTTCTAGCGTGGAATAATGTAGTTCATTAAGCAAATTATATTTTAGAATTCAGAAGCAACAGTCAACTTTCAAATGTCATCATCAAGGATTATACCACTCCCTCTAACATAAACCAATAAAAACAGCTAAATGCATAGTTACGCACGTCCTAACTTTTGATAATGTACATAGCAACTGTGATAATCACATACCTTCCTGACTAATAAGTGATAGTTGCATGCCTTCACAAACATCGCGATATCTGCTGCCAGTACAATTGTCATAACAACCACATTAACTGTACTTTTAATTGTTTATAAATAAACTGTTCAGACGTTGTTTATTGATTCGTGATATAATCTAGTCGAATGCAACTCGTGTCTTCTTGATTATGCAATCATTTCTGTTTCCACTCAATATATCTCGTGTAAACAGAAATGATTATTTGATTATCAAGAACCCACTAGTTGCATTATATATGATAGTCATGATTATGTCCTATGTCCCGGATTGAACATGATCACTAGGTATAGTGATATTGCAGTAATTTTGCACTGCAGTGTTCATTTACAAAATATGATTGTTAAAAAAACGATGTGCACAAAAAAGGTTTACATAAATATTTTCCCCCTATAACGTAGTATCTCATGCCACAGCAATATGGTGTTATAAGATTCACACTTTTTTAACAAACTTATTTATATGACTATTCCTCCCAGATAATATAAACTAATCCCATCAATCAATTTTCAAAATTTGAACCAATCAGAGTCGAATACAGAGAATATTTTGAACAAGTGCAATACCCGGGTATTTGCACTAGTGCGTATTCGAGTATTTGCCGGAAAAACACCAAACCAGGTAGGTATACAAGAAATTTCAAAAAGAAAACTGAAACTCTAAAAGGGAATAATATAGTATACAAAGGATGAAATTTCTTCGAGGAATAGTCTTGCAATATTCCCAGCGTGCATTCTGTATAATTTGAGTACTCGAATATACAGAATGCACTAGAGATATGACTACTGAATATTTATGCACCTTTCATATCTGCTGATCTTTATTACAAGACTGTTGAAATACCTATACCTTTCGGTTTTAGTCGGAAATTATCATCAATGTGCGCTTAACAGCTACGGTTGGAGAAACCTAATTTACAACGTTTAAACATTTAAACTACTAATTATCTAATTAACAAGCACGAACGCATAAACTAAACTTACACTAATATTTACTTGAACACTAACTATTAGTTGGGAACAAGTTTGTAGTTACACTCCCCCCTTCTTCGTCCCTAATGCGATTTTATACAAGGCGCTAATTATTTTTCTCGGTTTTACAATAAAAGAGAATAGAAAACTTAAATAATTATTTAAAAAGCTGGAGAAGGAAGTCGAATCAAGCATTATGAAAATCAACAACCGCAAAAACCATATAGGTATATGAAATGTGTTACAGACCCACAACCTCGCAGAAACTTAAAGATAGGAAATACCAGCTCGAAGAAATTCAACAATAGAGAAGATATTAAACATTGCATATAAACAGGGCACAAGGTTTATTATACCAATAAATAACTGCTGAAGAACTCAAATTTAAATAATGAAATAAGAGTAAAAATTAAAACAAAAACAATGATAAGGGCAATCATATATGCCATGGAAACAATATGTATGGATGGGAGGGAACGAGGACAGTTAAAAATTATAAAGCAAAACATTTTGAGACTATGCTAGAATCCCTTAAAATAAAAACGATAGAAACACCCAAAATAATAAACCACCAAATACTAAGGGAGGTAGATGCAAATACCATGGAAGAAGTACAGAAATACAGAGTATTCAATGGTTAGACAACATATTCTAAGGAAAGAAAACCGCAGTAGTATAAAAGTCATTGCATAAAAAACACGAGGGCAAGAAGAACTGGAGGAAGAAGATAGAAAATACTGGAGAAAAACTGTAATGCCGGTTAAACCATACAACAAGCTATTAGCAGAAGAAACGTGCACAGCGAATAGCCCACCCCAAAATAGCAATATGAAATTTGAAAACGAAACGTACAAAATCCCCACGGGGATGATATACTATTTCAAGATTCACCGTTTCTTTGCCCCAGGGACGGTTAACCTGCATCACGCACGCCTCTAGTGGCACTCAAAGACTTTCTAAGTGACACGTGCAAAGTTGCCATATAATTTTAATAAACAAGCTGGTTAAGCAGCTGAGACGTAGTTTCAGTTTTATTTAGCCCAGTGAAGGTTTTTAAAGTAAAACTTGTTCTCTTTGGAATCTACCTTCCTCAGAATCATGTCACTCAATCTCAAGCAATGGGATTTGGTAAATATGGGTAACTTATTTCTGAATTGAAAGCCAGGTTTTCAGAGTTCTCTAAAGAAAAACCAAGACGTCAGCTTTTCATAAATCCCTGTTTTGCATATATGGAAGGTATTATTCATTACCCTCCTGATGTATAGATTAAAATTTTGGAGTTTCAGAACAACACCGCAATTCATAGTAATTTCAAGTCCTTGGAAATTCATCCAGCCAGGAATTTAATACTGTGAACTTCCTACATCCCAGACTTAGTTTTGCAATATTGTTGTAGGTTTGGGTCGACATAATGCACATACGAACAAACGTTTTCTATTATGAAACTTACTGCTCAGAATCTCCAATACCTATTTGCTATTTCATCTACGGATTCGAACACTGATAAACTGTGAATAGGAAGTCAGTCCAAAAGTGTCCCTGGGAACTTCCTAAGCTTTTGTTTTATATGAATACTGATGTTGTTTTTTTAAGTAATTTAATCAGACTAAAGTGGAATTTGTCACTTTGTAATTAGTTTTCGTTTTAGAAAGAATCGTATAAGTTTTTGAAAAATTATTTGTCAAATGTATTTTATCAATAAATATTAAACATATTAGTTTGATTTATGTAGCAGTCGGTTGCTTTTCATTATAACATTATTTTATTTTTGCAAAATATTCTATTGGAAGAAAATCAAAATAATTAAAAAGGTCACTGGTTTTATAGAATTTCTAGCAATTGGGAAAACGAGAAAGAATAGTCTAATTCAGGCTTTCACGGTCATTTCCATAATGGTAGGTGCTTCCGGGTTATGCCGTGGTCGTCGATTTGAACTTGACATTTCGCTGTTCATGCTGTCAGCTTCTTCAAAAGTTTTCTAAAAGCTGATGTTGGTGCTGTTTGCTCCTAGTTATATATCGTATGTTATTGGCACCTGTCGTTTTTCCGCGTGGTTGCTCACGTGAAACTTGTTTATGGATGGATTGGTTTTTCAGATGTACCTTTTATGTGTTACTAAGGCGGTAACCGTCTTCTCGGTTGAAATTGTTTGGCTTTTAATAAATTCTAGAGATTCCCGTATAACACGAGAGAAGTATTGTTTTTTGTCCTGGCTAGTGTGTTTATGGTTTCGTAATTGATTCTTTGATCTCCTGGTCCTAATACGTGTTCTTCGATGACTGATGATGCTTCTTCCCGTTTGTCCGATGTAAGATTTGCCACAAGTACATTGGAGCTGGTGAACGCCTTCTGTCTGTAGTCTGGGCAAAGAATATTTGTTGGAGGGGATCAATTGTTCGACCGTTCTTATTGTACCAAAGCGGACGCCGATGTTTTTCTTATCTAAGACCTTTCTTATTCTGTCGGTTACTCCGGCGATGAAAGGAAGGCAGGCGTAATTAGTAGGTTTAGGTTTAGGTTCTTTGGGTTTTATGGTATATTGGCACGCTTTCCTGATGTCTCGTCGATTGTATCCGTTTCTGTGTAAAGCTTCTTCCACATGTCACAGTTCTTGTGGTTTACTGTCCTCTTCACAAATAGCGTTGGCCCGATGAAAAAGAGCCTTAATCAATGATCTCTTTTGTTGGGTTTTGTCAAGTTCAAATCGACGACCACGGCATAACCCGGAAGCACTTACCATTAACGAAAGAGTAGTTAAGGTTAAAAGATTTGGGGTGGGTGGCATGTACCTACTGCAGTTTCTGATACCTGGTATTGACATAATAAAAAAAATTGACTTTTCATAAACGATATGTAAGTTTTTTGATAAAAAAATTAAAAGCATATTTAATACTTTCGTTGTCTCATTGTTTTTACAGAATTTCTAGCAATTGAGGAAACGGGGGAGAAGTTGAGGGGTTCATTGCCTGATGAGAACCATAACGTTTTCGTAAACATTAAGAAGAGAAATAGTTTCTAATTTGTATACTCATTATTTGGCCGTCAGGAAATAATTTCTATTTATAGGTTTATTAAAAAAATCACAGAAGTGCGGAGTGTGGATTGAGTCACTTCATGATTAAAGCAAATATTTTAATTTATTATATTTTAATGGGAAACAAAGAGCTTACCAGGAAAATAAAATCGAAAATGAGGGAGTGTTAGAAACCAAACTCTAACTTGCAAAGCTTGACAGAAGAATCTACCAAATTATTGCAATAAAATAATACTAGCTATCAAATTGAGTTGTATTAAAGAAAATACTGTGAAAGCTTCATATGAGCAAATTAAGAGGTGCGTATATAGCACAGCAAAAGCGGCAATTGGGACGCAAGATAATCAAGATAGAAGACAAACTCAGGATGGTGAATAAAAAATATGAAAGAGAAGGTGAAAGAAAAGAAACAGCCATTCCATGAATGAAAGTGTAAAGGAAAGTTGCAAGGGCGAAACGATAACCGTGGGGAAAAACATGCGAAGCATCAGAAAGACATACTGGACGTACGAAAGTAAGCGAGGCTTAGAGAAAAATGAAAATGTACACACATACAGGAAGAAGAGAACCAACATTCCATTAATTAAAAGGAATCAATTGAAATGCCAAAAGATGTATCGACAGATGTAGAAATGTATATAAAGAATTGATTTACCAAGGGGGCCTCATACAGAGGGAGATTATAAAAAAACTATTGGTTGATGGGACAAAACAAGCTGATACGGAAATGAAGAATACGAAATCCGCTAGACCAGAAGACATTGTTAGTGAGCTGCTCAAATATGGACCAAGTATCCTGTGGGCAATGCTAGCTAGTCTGTTTAAGCAACTACTGATGGAAGGGAAAGCAGTAACACAAAATTTCAAAATTTCTCTTATTAGCTCGACATATGAAAAGGGAGAAAAACGAAACTGTAACGATTATGAAGGTATTAACATGATTAGCTCAGTGAGGAGCAGTACTGACGTTGAAGAACCAAGCGGTTTTCGACCTGAAAGATCCTCCATAGATAATACCATTCCGTGAGATAAACAATAGAAAGCGCCAGAAAAGGAACTTGGAAACGCATATGGTAGCGCATGACCCTTGTACAGAGTTTTGGAATTGTTAAAAAATAGTAGAAGTCATCACATATACATAAGAGCTGTGTAGAACGTCTATTAGAACGTGCACGGAATGACAAAAGTTGGAAATAAGGTCTACCGTTCACAATAATTGGCAAAGGTCTAACACAAGGTTGGTGTTTATATCTTATTCTGTTGAAGAGATATATAGAAGATGCTTTAATGAAATAGGGCAAAAGCGTAATCGAATGAGAAAACAAATAAACGAAGACGATTACGCTTTGGTTTACGGGCGACCAATTATGAAGACGACATCGATGACGAAAGTATGAATAAACGAATATAACAAATGGTAATTGAAGATAAATATAAAAAAGACAGAATATCTATGCGTCGGAAAAGAATAGTCGTACCTGTAAATATTAGACAACGTGATCTTAAAAAAGCGAGAGCTGTAAGTGCTACTTGGAAAGCATCATTAGTCAAGAACGGCCATGCGAACAAAATATCGATTATTCGGGTAACAATACTTTCCAAAAATTAAATTCACTACTTTGGTCGACGCAGCGAATGAAAACAAATATCTATAGGACAATCGCAGAACCAATAGAAATTTACGGCCCCGAGTGTTGCACGAACGGAAGAAATCGTAATAAAGTTGAGGTGGTGGAAATTAATTTTCTCAGATTAGCGTGTATAAGGACCGAAGAGATCAGAAAGGGAAAGGAAAAGAGAGAAATAATCATCCACACAATAGAACAAAAGCAACTTATGTGGTACGGTGCTGTACTCAGGATGAAGGAACGGGGAGTGTCCAATTAGCAACCATCTATCAGGAAACGACTAAAAGGAATCCAAGGAACTGAAAAGACAATGAAGAAATGGGATTTAAGACACGATGATGTTCAAAATAAAGTTCTATGGATCTATGGAGACAGAGATGCAGAACATGGATTAACATTTCTTTAAAAATTTATTTATTTATTTATTTATTATTAGTCGACGGGCTTTTGCCCATTTTACAATAATTACAATAGTAATACTTATACTTATTAAATTACAAACTAAAACGGAAAACTAAAACAAAACAAAACAAAACTAATAGAAATTTTTATACAAATGACTTTAATTGAGAAATAAAGTTTGGTTTATTTGAGAATAAATCTAAACTGGTAGTATTTGCAAGTCTAATAGATCTAGAAATAAATGAATTGTAGCCATAGTTTGTTTTGTGGAAGGGTACATAGAAACAATCATGCGAGCGAGTGGCCCTAGCCGGAACATATAATCCAATGCTTCCCAGAAGCTCTGGGGACGATGAATAATTATTTAATAGATTGTAAAGGTTTTTCAAATCTTTCTTTTTTCTCCTCTGTTCTAAATTAACAATGTTAAGGTTGAATTCAATTTCGGAATAAGTAAGATCCAAGTCCATATTAAATTTAAATCGGATGAAGTTAAGAAATTTGTGCTGGATTTGTTCTAATCTGTTTATATGCACTTGGTAAAAAGGTGACCAGACTGATGACGAGTATTCTGCATGTGGTCTTACCAAGCTTGTATACAAAAGTTTTACTGATTCCATATTTCTAAAGTCAGAACAGTTTCTTTTTATGAAACCCAACATTTTCAAAGACCTGGAGACCACATGCATAATGTGAGGTATAAAGCTCAGAGTGCTATCAATCATGACTCCAAGATCCTTAATTTGCTGAACATGACCTAAAGGGTGGTCGTTTATTTTGTATGTAAAATCTAGAGTTTTTCTACTGCGACTAAAAGTGATTGAGTGGCATTTATTAGCATTAAGTTCCATTCCATTTTTTTCACACCAGAGCACCAGATTGTCCAGGTCTGCTTGTATGTCGACACAATCATTAATGTTATTGATAGTGTTGTAAATTTTAAGATCGTCGGCAAAAAGGCAAAACTGACTATAAGAGAAATAGGTATTAATGTCGTTAATAAATACTAGAAAAAGTAATGGTCCTAAGTGAGAACCCTGTGGAACTCCTGAGACAACTTGAATCTCATCAGACTTGTAGTTATTAAAGCGGACAATCTGTGTTCGGTCATGAAGGTATCTGCGCATCCACTCCAACAAAGTCCCTCCAACTCCCATCCTTCGAAGTTTATGTAATAGCAATTCATGATTTACCTTATCGAACGCTTTCGAAAAATCTGTATAGATGGCATTAACTTGTGAGCCACTTTCTAGGGCATGTATAAAAGAGTTTGTATAATTCAGTAAATTTAGTTCTGTGGATTTTTTGGGAAGAAAACCATACTGTTCTTGGATCAAGGAGCTATGCAAGACAGCAGAGAGCTGATCGGTGATAATATTTTCAAATAGTTTAGGAATAGTACTTAATATAGTTATGGGTCTGTAATTCTCTATTTTACTTTTATTATCTGACTTATGAATAGGTGTTATAAAACTTAACTTCCAGAATTTAGGAAATTCCCCTAGTTGCAAAGACTTAGAGAAAATTTGATATAGCGGCCTAGCTAAAATAAAGCTATATGTTTTTAGCAGCATGGGAGGTATGCCATCAGGCCCAGGCCTCTTTCTAGCATCTAAACTATTTAACTTGTTATAAACTAAAGAGATTGAAATATCACAGGAAGATATGTTATTACAACTAATAGATAATTCATTTGTATTTATATCACATTTCTTGTTTGAGTAAACTGTAGAGAAGTAACTAGCAAACATATTTGAGATCACAAGTCCATCACAGCTTGTTACATTATTATAAGAGAATTCTGTAGGCGTTTCAGTAGTATTTCTTTTAGAGTTTATAAAGCTCCAGAATGATTTGATATCGTTATTAATGTTGGATTCAATCGTTGATACAAAATTCATGTACGAGGTTTTTGACAATCTTTTACATATGGATCTGAGCCTACAAAACTCAATATAATCGTCTTGAGAAAGGGTCGATTTGTACTTCTGATGGGCTCTCTTCTTTAGAAATATGTGATTTTTCAATTCAGGGGAAAACCACCTAGGAAATTTTCTGGACGAGATTCGCTTACGGGGCACAAACAGATCGACTCCTAAATACATAATTTCAATGTAAACGAGTGTAGTATATCATACTAATACAAGGAAATGCAAATATCTGCCGATCAGGTGTGGGTTTTTCATCTACCACTACCACTAAAGAGACTAGAAAATTAATTTAAAAGTGATGAATTTAATATTTGTCTGCCATTAGAATTCTTCTCAGTTCGTTATTACCTAAGCCATTTATGTCTGTGGTTTTCAATGAAGAAAAACAAAAACACTTTAGTAGAAATATTTAATAAATCTGTAATTTGCCGATATAGAGGGCTGGGCCTTAACAGGTCAGTGATTATTACTGCTAAAATTGCAGGATAAGGTATTTAGCAGCAATTCGAAAGTCGATTTAAAGAAAGCGTAAGGGTGATCAATGAAGAACTCCTATTAGTATATTTTGAATACAGATTCACGTTGTGGAGCTTTTACTCAATGTTGAGAAGGATATTATTGCCAAATAGAAGTTTGTTATTTTGGCAGCTTTTATTAAAGAAAAGTCAATAGCACATCAATGAAAGAGATTCTGCATTTATCAATATTAGAAATATAACTCAAGATAATATGGGCACGTCAGAGAAAAAGTAGTCAGAAGAAGTGAAGGACGATATCATTGCAATCCTCCCTTATCAAAATACAAGATTTCTTCTTGGGTATCTGTAAGGACAATTTAGCGCTTTTCCGCATTTGCATTTCAAATACTAACGTCTTCCGGCTCATTTTATCATATCTTGAGCAACGTTTTATTAAAATTTAGATGAGCTTGCTTGCCATATAAAGGACGCCTTATCGTAATTGCCAGCTTTGGGCCCATTGTCTGACGTTAAATTATCCACGTTTTCAAAGTCACGTACAAGTGTTGCATCAAATGGTGCAATAATGACGCAAACCGGACGTTTCTGTGCGAGTCAGAGAGAGTAAGATAAGTAACGCACGCGCGCGTTCTCTTGTGCTTCGACATTGAACGGCCAGACTTGGAAGAAGCAAGAAGTGTCATCGTTTTGTTCCGCTACAGCGGAGGGCTGGTGCCTTCGCCGGGTAACGTCGAAATTAAGTGAAACTGTGAATGGGTGTTATCGGTCAAGGTTTTGGTCATTTGAGAGACGTTTGGTGCAGTTATTAGCCGAGGTGGCGGATTATTAATTGGAACCTCTTTCGTGCTAATCGTTTTTAATGAATTTACGTGTACCGTACCGTAATCTTACCTGTTGACTACATTCGTCGTTTCTACCCTTGTTGGGGATATAATATCATTCTTCAAGCATTTTGGGGCAGTTGCTTGGGCACGGCGTGCAGCATCCTTGGACGTCAAGTAATGGCTGCTGAACCCCTCACAGGTGCTATGTCTTCTGTAGTAATTTTAAAGCGCACAATGTGCAGTAAAGTGGTCATTTATATGACGAAGTGTCGGCATTTTTACGTAACATAGTTGTTGTCATTTAAAATTAAGATTTAAAATGTAATTACCGCCATTAAGACAGTTATGTTTATTTGCCGTCAAGTTTTCCTGTCTGTAATTAGTTTAATCATTGCGTAATTAAAGCTGTTGCCGTTTTTAAGTCGGTTAGATTCTTTGCTGTCAAGTTTTCGCCTGTATTTAGATTAGACGTTGCGCAATTAACAACATTAACTTTCATCGAGTATTTCATTTAATGTTCATTGTTCACATACATATTTCTACGTTAATATAGTTTATTTTCAATTAGTTGCGCTGTTCTTTAGTCGATTTATGTCATTTGCAGGTGTTATTTTTTTATGTTTTTCCTCTGTAAAGGAGTTCAGACAGCAATTAACATCTTTATTTCGTTTACTGAGTCGGTGAGTTGCCCTAATTAAGGTCGTAAAGAATCTCCCCTTCTCCATCTGAGTCTTAGTCGGCAACTTTTGTTACAACCTATCGTAACAGAACTGGAGCGACGGATCCGAGAATTTTCCGAGATGTGTCATTTTATCGGGTAACTGACGGCTGAGTATTTTGAATGTCAAATTCATGTCGTAACGACGTTTTCGTAACTTCGTGCTGTAACATATACAATCGAAAATGGTCCAAATCTTGTGTGGAAAAAAATAGCATTAGAACCGTTCCCAGAATTACTGTTTTTTAAAAATTGCTGACCCCTTCAAACTACATTGCATATTGATTTAGGAGATGATTTGCTACGTTATTGGGTGAGATAGCAGCAAACATTAATGCTTTAAAAACCGTGGTAGATGAAAGTGGAAAACTTGAACTGTTCCTAATTTATATATGGATAATGGACTTTTTAAACGGTGTAGTAGAAAAACAATATTGTAGGTTTCGCAGAACAAATTTACCGTTTCTAATAACTTCCTCTCATTTTATTTCACCACTTCTACTGACATGCAGCTTAACATGTTTACATTTGAAGGCAATATAAAAATTTAAAATTTGTATATGTACTAACTATAATAGTTTTAATAGTAAAATCAGTAAGTTTAAGTTTTTTTTTAAATTCTAAAGCTCAATTTCAAATTCGGCAGAATACTTAGCAGACATTATATTCTGAATATTATTTAATGTAAATATCGTTATGAAACTCAAATATTATGTTCGATGTTAAGCCTTATACCGAAACAGAAGTATATTTATTTTTAAAAATTTCAGAGGCTTATGATTTGATTAGCTCAAAGTGTAAAGTTTCTTTTATAAACAAAATATTTACAAGAAACCAGTAACCAGCAAGTTTATCTTATAAACTAAAAGCGAAAGTAGCAAAATATTATGCTTTATCCGGTCGCCCTTGTATCCCCATTGCTGATGCGGATTAAAGCAAGTTCAGGGAAATTTACCTTTAGAATTTTCGAATAGAATAAAAACGGGTCTTGATACGATACTGATTAAGATCGTTCCGCTTAAAAACATGAGAAAGCCGTTGAAAGCGAATTTGAGGAGAAAGGCAGTGCAATTACCACGTTTATGTTTGGGGAAGATACCATCAGCAGGAGAGGCACAGGCGGTACCCGTATGATCGCTGATATTTCATTTCCAAATGCGTTTCCGTTTAACAAAACAGCGAGTTTGAAACTCATTAAGAGTTAATATCAACATACCGTGGTCGTGTGTTCTAGAATGGTGTCCATTATCGTGATCGGTTGCGTCGTGGTCTTCTTCATCCCCTTCAGGGAGGTCGCGGTCAGATTCGCTCTCGTCCCAAATCGTATCTGAGGCAATTTTCTGTCGAGAGCATTCTATCCAATAGCCCGGAGTAGGTATAAAATTGTGGGGAAACTCTTCGCAAAATTCGTCTGAAACACAAGAACAAATGTTAACATCGATCGCCTTATCCAAATAGACCGTAATAAAGTTCTAACGCTAGATTTTCCATTATCAGGATTATAAAATGCAAATCGCCATAGTAACAAGTAACCCTTATGGCCCTTGAGGGCATTATTCCGAATAGCAACAGGGTATACAGATTACTCTACAAGTGGTTTTGCTCAATAATCGTTTTGTGGACTGTTTGATCTCTGCTAGCCTTGGAGTTTTATAAAAAGAGTTACAGCGTAGCAGATAAACAGATAAAATCTAGGGAAAGTTTGGTTTGCAGTAGATTCCATTTTCCAATGTTGGTTGGGTGATGTTTGAATATTCCCGAAATAAGGGTGACGATAAAAGCGCGTTCAGACATTTAAAATCCTGCAAGATTCTTTGTTGCCACGAACGACGTGACATGTAATTGACAGCAACCGCGAAAGGTAATGAAGAAAGGACACTCGAACAAAGCGATGGCTGCTGAATTGTGCTTTATCTCGCTGAAACCTACTCGCAAATTTTATGCAATAAACTTAGACCTTCACTGTCGCCAACTTAGGCGAGACATGTCACTTGTTAATTTGTAATGATTTGGAACCATCAAAGTTATTCGCAAATATGTACCGTGAGATGACAGTTATAATGCTAACTACACAAATGTTTCAAAGGATACCATGAATAGTAAAGAACAGAGCAGGCAGCTATTGATTAGACATACAGCATAATTAGCTACATTTCGTATATGTCGTAATGAAGAGAAATTAGAGCGATCGATTTTTAGTTATATTTACATTATAGTCATTATCAATATTTAAAGAATGTAAACATGTACTGTTTTCATTAAAGTTCGTAAGAAGGGAGTATAAAGAATTCTATTCTAAGAGAGAGACGCATTTACAAATAATTAATTTAAAAAAATCATGTACAGCTCACATTTAAAATAATATAAATTTCTTAGGTATTAGTGTGACTTATAGTTAAAATTGTTAAAAAAAATTTCAAAGCTATATATTAGCCCCTACATGATTATTGTTAATACTTTTTAACTTAGACTTTTATAGAACTATTGTTATTAATTTTTCCTCATCTTATACTTTAGAATATACGCTCTATAGAACAAAGTTCGTTTATAGTGGCAAGTAAACATGTTTATATTACGCATAAGCTATTTAAAAAAATAGACCTAGATGATTCATGTAAAGACGGTATAATTAAAAAAAATCTGTAAATGGCTTTACTCAGAACGTCCTTCGTAAGTGGTTGTTCTGACATTAAAAAATTTAAAAATCAAAGATAATTGGGGTAAAAATATCTCCACGTTCCTAAAAATACTGAAACAATAAAAGGAAATACTTGGCAATGCGAATTATATAAATTTTTAAATAAAAGAAAACATTACCGGCGATGGGATTCGAACGGCAGTGGCCGCGAACAATCCTGAGTATGCGATTTCAACGTTGCAGTAGCCCGCGAGCAGTCCGACCGCTCATCGCATGCCACCCTCGCCTCCGTGAGACGCGGCTCCATTAAAGATAACGCACTTATTCGATGTACCTTCATGTTTTACTAGAACATGTACCTTATATCTGTTCAGTCCCGTTTTTGTCAAAGGCAAGGCCCGACTTCTGTAAAAATTACTACCTTTATCTATTTTTAAGCTAAGGCAAAAATAAACAAAATTTTATTATTTTAAATTGTTCTCTTTGTATATCTTGGGCCCAAAACATGTCCTTTTCGGTCAAGGGTAAAAACCTGAAACATGTGCAAATTATTATTTTCATTTAAGTAATAGTTCTTGAGTCACAGCAAAAATACCAAAAATTGAATTTTTTAAGGTGTTCAACCTGTATATATTTTAACGAAATTTTCTCGGTTTCATGCCAGGAATATACAGTGAGAATCATGTAAGACTGAATTATGCAAAATTAGACATAGGGCATTTACTTAATGTTACCATGGTGTTTGTAAACAAAATAACAGCACTGTGACTATAGAAGACGAAGGAAGTATTATAATTACGAAAAAATCACCTTCCGAGACTTTATCAGATCTTCACGTTTCAAGGTCCCTAGATGACGAAAAAGAGGTTTTCTTAATTTCGTCTGTCTGTCTGTCTGTTGGCAGTATAGCTCAAAAACTATTATCGGAGAAAGACGGATATTTTGCATACATATTATATATCTACCTCGCATGAAACCGGTATAATTTCATACAGGGTGAGCACTTTAAAAAATAAAATTTTGTCTATTTTTGGGTTAATTTTGAAATAGAAAGGGAGTAACAACTTTCACATAGCTCAGGTTTTAGATTTGCCGAAAATAAGACTCAACCGATAGAGTATAATGTCACAAAAGGGTAAAAACATTTCAACAATAACAGCGTTCTGTTCAAGAGAGGTGCCCGTCGGACTTATTTGAAAGAGATTCGGTAGCGTAGTTGGCTTTATCGGTGCAGATACGGTTTCTATGTAGTGGTGCGGTTACGATTGTTCTGAAGATGCGGCGGGTTCAAACCTCAGCAAGATACATTTTTTTTTAATTGAAAATGTATTTAATTTATTAGAAACGTGAAAATATTTTTACTCCTAACTTAATTTGATTATTAAAATTATTTAGTGTCACGATGTCGACGAGGGAAGTTCTGGGTAAAGCCTTTTACATATTTGTTACCATGCTTCATTCAGTAGCGGCTTATGATAATTGCATTGGGGAGCTTTTAATTTTTAGCAATGATTAAGCAAAAAATAATAATTAATGACTCATTTGCACTCCGTCGATATGTTAATCCAAATATAGCTATGATTTTTAATTTTAATAATCTAAAAGCAAACGTCATATGCACAGAACAAAAAGTATTCAAACACAACACAAAATGCACATAAGTGTAAAAAAACAAAATCAATAATAATTTATTTAATAATGGAAAACATGCATGTGGTACATCATGCCCACATTGCCATTTATTTTGCTTGTAAATGTCCACAGAAAAATATGTTGTAGAATTGTGCGTTCCAGCTTTATTTTGCAGGTTGCAATTTAATACCAATGTTGGTCGTCCAAGTTTTGTTTACTTTAACCTCTCCATCTAAAGGTAGGCTTTTAAAATTAATGTTTAGAATATTACTTAGTTATGCTACTTTTCGTAATTTTTTGTATAAAACTGCATGAAACAACCGAAATCCCCCAAAATAATATACAGGGTTCAACTGGAACCGATATTACGTCCAAACACGCTCACAAGGATAAAAGAAAGTAATTGCTGTATAGCTATTTATTTTCATTGTCAAAGCTTGCGCCACATTTGCTATTGGCGCGGTGGCTGCCTTTACTCTTAGATTGAATTGGATTTCGGGAGTACATTATTGGTAAATATGATACGATAAGCCCGCTATTTTACAGTAGTCTTGCCTGCAACACAGGCAGCTTTCGCATTGAAACTGCTATATCGCCGATTCCACAGCGACAGAATTTTATCCCATAATTCCCACATAATTTAGGAGCGCCCTCAGCATCTGCTAGCTGTTGGGTGCATATGATACCACGGATTGTGTTGACACATAACTCGCGTTATGTTGACACAATATCATGTTATGTTGACACACTTGTTGGATATTGTTTTACAGGTTGTTATATTATAACGGTAGGATACGTAGATGATAAAATATATTTTCAATTATAAAATAGCTACTTTTTTCTAATGATACATAATTCGGGTTCTTACTTGTTGTAACCTATTATTATATGTTTATGAATTATTTTTTTATCAAACTTAAATTGCCCTGTTTATTATTTGAATGTTAATAATTATTCTTTGTGCTAGCTCGTGAAAATCAGAGGTGGATTCCTTTTATCTAGATTGCGTATTCTGAAATCTGATGTTCTGATTTTAATTTTATTACAAGTCAAGAATAACTTCTGTCACACAATTAAATTTCATTTTCATATCATCACGCAAATTTAGTCTTACAAATAACCCTTCTTAATCTCCAAACATATTAATTTTAAAATAGGATTTATTTTATACTTTTCTAATACATAAAATTAATTACAGCCACATTTTTTCAAATTTGTTATCTTAATAATAAAAAAAAGTCCATAACGATATCATTTTCTACTTTAACACTTTATATCCTTATTTTTGATTTCTACCTACTATTTATAATAATTTATTTCGATTAAGTATTTGTCATTACTTTCAAACCTTATTGTTTTATATTGCATTCTATTTAAACACATCTGTTTTTCAATTAGCCATATTTTATTCAATTATAAATTATATTTTCTTTTCTAATTACATACTAATTATTCATATTCCCAATTCACATTTAATTGATACTGATTATATTTAACTATTGTAATCCTTTAATCATATTTTAAAATTGATTTTTATACCCCTGTTTATATTATTACAATATGTTGTTGACGGCTGGGAGGTTCGAGCTCCTGAGCAGTCACCACTGGCTTCATGGAAGAGAAATTAATGTTGTTTATCGTAAATCAATTAAGTAATGATAAAGAAACAACACACAACATTTGCATTGCTAGTAACCACTGGCTTCATGGAAAAGAATGGGTGTTGTTCTTTGGATTATTATTGTAAATTAATTTACTATTGATAAATAAACAACACTGAACACATACAACATTTGGAGTGATATTGATTAACGTCGATCTACTGTTAGACGAGAACCGGACAATTTCCTGAAAACAATTGCCCGAAACACATTTGCCCGAAAACAGTTGATCGAATGAACAATTGTCCGAACAGACAATTGCCCGAAAAGACAATTGACCGAAAGGAAAGTTGCCCGAAAATATTAAAAAGTGAATTGAATACGGATACTTTAAAAATATTTATTTTATTCTTTTCACACTTTACCTTTGCTTAGTTAGGACTGGTAGCACACATCTCGCGTGTTTAAAAATTGGAATAAACTATTTATTTGTATTTTTTTTAAATTTTATTGTTTATATATTTTGTTCTTTCTTAATTCTAGCAATTGAAGTTGAAATTAAAGTGAAAATTCATAAAATATATACTATTATTCTATTCAAAAAAGAATAAATGTATACAGAAATAAAAAAAAAAAAAAATAGAACCCCATGAAACTAATAAAATGTAAAAAACCAAAGGAATAGTTTATTCCAATTTTTAAACACGCCAACGGTGTGCTGTTAGTCCTAAACCTGGGTAAATGTGAAGGGAAAATGAAATAAAATAATATTTGTGTACGGTACAATTGAATAAAGAGGCAGTTTATTCAAAAGAGGAAAAATTAGCTCACGAGCGAAAGCCGAGTGAGCTAATTTCCCCGAATGGATAATAGTCAGGGGAGTGCAAAAAAACTCTTAATTCACGTGTGGCATATCAATTTTTTCCCAATACATACCTTTAGCTATATAAATAAGTTTTGATATTGAATAAATAATTTCAAATAAATATAATATTACCTGTTTTTGTACTAGTTACCACGGTAGCACGTATTTATTTTGTTAGTTGCTATGAATTATGAACTATTTTATTCACTAGTGAATAAAGTAGCATTTTATCCACACTCATCGTTAAAATAGAGATTTTCGTAGATAAAATACAGCTTTACAAGTAGGTATTGGAAAATTATTTTTAAAGTATTCGTACTCAAATAGCTCTTTAATATTTTTGGGTAATTTTCATTTCGAGCAATTGTTCTTCGGGCAATTGCCCATTCGGGAAATTTTTCTTTCGGTAAATTGTCTTTTCGGGAAATTATCCGTTCGGGCAATTATGCATTTGGTCAGCTGTTTTTGGGCAAATGTCTTTCGGACAATCGTTTTTGTACAATTTCCCTAGCCCTATTAGACATGAACGGAGTTAGTTATGTTATTATACAAAACAGGAATAGGTGTCGACTTGTATAAAACCTTGTGGGTGAAAGATCTATGAAATACGAGCTGACCCGGCAAACGTTATTTTGAATTATGACATAATGGGGAAAACCCTTCAAACCATTAAGCACAGAATCATAAAAGTATGTTTGCAAATAGAAAGTCGTACAGCGTATAGAAAAACACACTTTCGATATTTTCCAATTTTCCGGCTTTCCCTTTGGATTTTTCCGAATTTTCGTTTTTGCTAAACTACCTCGGGAGTAAGACGAACAAAGCAAAGAAAAATCATCCAAATCGGTCAAGTCGTTCTCGAGTTTTTGTGTTACTAACACACGGCGATTGATTTATATACAACCTGTTCAAAATTAAGTGTGCACTATTGCTATCTCGGTTGCTATTATAGCTACGAAGTTGGTTAAATTAGTAAAATAGTAGCATTTCTCCTGCCGATTAAAATGGTGCAAACAAAAAAACAATTGAGAGTCGGGTTTTTGACATATGTCAAAAATGCATTTTTTTTAATGGAACCCCCTGTATATTCAATACCATAAAATTTTCAAGTGTGCCGTGGAAAACAATCAGAATGTTGAAATATTTTATCGAACACGTCCAGAAAACGGTGAAATTCTGAGGCTTGTCGCGAAATACCTCCCAATGTGATATTGAATGCGACCAATGGAGTAACTAGAAGATGTCAGTTGTGTGTTCAACAAGGTGGCGGTCAGTTTGAGCAATACTTGTAGATACGTTTTGTAGTTTTGTTTAAATTTGTTTCCAATAAAATATTTCAGCATTCTGAGTGTTTTCCACGGCACACTTGAAAATTTTATGGTACTGTACGACTGTCTACGTGCAATACTAAAAAATTATTTTAACCATTTCTAAGTATCCAAAAAACAAATGAAGCATACTACTGCATGCAGAATTTCATTGTGAATCCAAATATGTAAAAATATACAGGGTGTTCCATTTAAAATAAAAAAGTTGAACATCGTTGCTCAAAACAGTTGAAAGATATTTACGAACGGGTGATGTCAGAAGGTAGCTCTTGTCTTGCCATTTAAGAATATATATAGTTTGTTGGGTCTAAAATTTAAAACAACGGAGTTGTGGGCTGCGGCGTTTTGTAGGAAACAGCTTGTATGTCAAAAACCCGACGCTCAATTGTTTTTTTGTTTACGCCATTTTAATCGGCATGAAATCCTTTATCTAATAGACGTGTCTGTCCGGGACGCTGTTTTGTCTGTCTGGGACGCAGTTTTGTCTGTCTGGGACGCTGTTTCAGCAGCCAAACCGTAAGAGATAGAGAAAAAAGTTATTTAAGTTATATGTTTGGAATGGTCATGTCAGCTCAGGAACCGAATTTCAGTAACGTAACACTTCCGGTTTTCGAGAAATCACAAAAAAGACCGTTTTTCAAATAGAACGCATATTAATAGTAATTTATTATACAAGATGATAAAGTTAAATTTTATCCACGAGTGAATCGTTTAACGTCGAGACAAGTCGAGACGTTAATGATTCAAGAGTGGATAGAAATAACTTTATCGTCGTGTATAATACAATATTTTTTTCTATAGCAAGAACTTTAACAATTTCAAAAGAAAATAATCACATTTCAAAATGTCAGTAGCTAGATTGGGTTGCTACGATAATACGAAGCTGTCATATTTAATTTAAACAAAAGTTAGAAAATGAAATTACTTTATCTATGCTTGATGTTAAAGTGCTACTTTATCTACCCTTGATGTTAAAGTAAAACTTGACCTTTTGTTTTGAGTTGATAAAAGCACACTTTAACATGTGCTATAGAAAAAATAAAAATGTTTCAGCAGCCAAACGGAGCTGCCACCCTCTGCGCCTTAAAACGTCGATCGGTTAGGCAACCACTTTGACACCTTCCAGGTCTGAGTACAGTTTTTATTTAATACGCGTTCTATTTGCAAAACGGTCTTTTTTGTTTTATTAAATGAGACATTTGTCTCACTGGACTGCTAGTATGCTACTATTTTACTAATTTAACCAACTTCGTAGCTATAATAGCAACCGAGATAGCAATAGTGCACGCTTAATTTTGAACAGGCTGTATACATGTACACAGAGAATCATTGAAAATGAACAGGGCTATATGTTTGTTTGTTTGTAATGGACAAGGTCTAGGCATGTGGAGTACCAGGTACCTTAGACACCGGCGGCGTTGGTCATATGGTCAAAGTCCTACTTAGAATTTTGCCGAGACTAAGGACTTCCAACCCTAGCAAGGGATCGTTTTGCATAACCCTGTTCATTTTCAATGATCGTAAGTGTATATAGACTAGTGGTGGAGGGCTGTTTTTATAGTACTACAACACTACCGCTCTTGAAGTTTTATTGGTTTTAATGCAAAACTAGAAATGGCCAGAAGCTTTAATAATGAGAAGTACTGATGCAATCAACATGGTTCAGAAATGTAGGATATGTTTCGAGAGGTAGTTTTAAATAATGGTTTGCAACCGTGTTCCGATAAATTTTCAAAATTAAACATTTGGATCCACTTAACAACACATCAATTTAAATAGATACTAAACAAATAGAAAGTGTACAAAAATACAAATATTTGGGATGCTGGTTACACGCGGACTGAGATCCGGAAAGAGAAATCAAATGCAGAATCGAAATGGCGCATGCTGCCTTTATGAAATATGGGCGCTCTGATGATTTATCGCTGATCATACGCATGCGCTATGCTAGATGTTACGTTTGGTCAGTTCTATTGTACGAGTTGAAACGTGGACTCTAAAAACAAGCGCGATCATGAAAATAGAAGCCTCCGAAATGTGGACATAGACGTCTACTAAAGGTGCCCTGGACAGATAGTTTGACTCACGAAGAAATATTGAGAAGAATGCGAAATGACCGCGTAACGTTTACAAGAGTAAAGCAGCGAAAAACCGCATACCTAGGACATATCATCAGAAATGGGAAATACAATCTTCTCCAACTACTGTTCGAAGGAAAAATTGAAGAAAAAAGGGGAGTAGGCAGAAAGCAGACGTCCTGAGCAAGAACCATAAGACAGTGGAGTGGTTTAAGATCAATAGGGGAACTAATCAACACCGCAAGAGATAAAGAAAGATTTAGAAATGTGGTCGTTAACATCCAGTGAAGATATTGGATAGGCAGTCTGAGAAGAGAAGAAACATTTAACATCACCTCTCTATAATCCATCAAGTAATGGACTTCCTGAGAACACTGTAAATAGTTTCAAAAATGCTGTGCTGAAAGAGTTAAAAGCCACACCAATAATACTGTCGCTCTCAAAACTCGAACGAATTCATATCCATATTACTACTAGTGCTACTTCTTCTAGTATAATTTTTAGTCATAAGATAAAAAATCGATTAAATTTATTAGATGAAAATATAATATTGTAAATTATACGTGTTCATGGGAAATTGCAGCCGGGAACTAAAAAAAAATTAGGTCATGCAGACAGGATAGCCGTGATGGTGATGCTTTCATATCAGGCAAGAGCCTAACCAAAGACTCAAAATTTCAAATTTCAAAGCCCATCTTCCTTAATAATTTTACTACAATGTTTTTTTTATAAAAGTGCGAATTTAGGTTGGCTGCAGTTTAAGTTTGTGTACGTAATATAAAAATGCCCGTGTTATGTAAAGAATGTGTGTATAAACACAGTTCCCACGATTTTCTTTTTATAAGAGAAGAAAAGAAGGTAGGTTTGAAGAAGGCGATAGAGTATTATGTAGGGATTACCGCAATCCTAATACGCAAAGTTGGACTGATGCGATAATAAATAAAGCAGTAACCGACATGAGTTACTGGTGTAGACTAGTAAAATATAATTTAATGTGGACAAGGCATGTAAACCAGATTCTAAGGTACAATTTCGATGACGTTGTTAATGCATCTACACCTGGCACTTCCTTAGAAAGTATGATAGTGTAAGTTTTGCTAGTATAATAATGAGTAACAAATTAGATAGATCTATTGAACCTACTGAGAGAAATGCAAGTACTAGAGGAAAAGAAATTGCTGCCTAAAAAAATGTGAACAATCAATCAATACATTAAAGAAAGCCATTAACATAATAGTTCACACTGGAAGAAAATTAAGTTATTATTTTCTTTCCAAAATCCGTTTCTAACGATGCTACAAATACCACTCATATTGACGATATTACAATACTTATTCCTTGATGGCAATGCCACTAGGTTCATCCATAATGGAGCAGTAGTATTTTGATTCACTTATGCCTAAGTATTTTATGATTGGATACTATAAGCAATTCATTCTCAATATCGTGTTGTAATCGTTTACTTTTATAGCAGTCACTTGCTCTAAGAATAGCATATAACTGTTGCAGTGATAAATATTTGATTGAAGAATAATTTTCGATAACGCTGATGGTATTTTTAATATCCGTTGTTACTTTCCTCGTCTAAAATTTGAAGCATGTATTGCAATCGCAAAAAAATTACCTTCCGAAATTTCTACAGATCTTCACTTTTATGGATCACTAGATAACGAAAAGAATGTGGCAATTCTGTCTGTCTGGCTCTCTCTGTCTGTCCGTCTGTTGGTAATATAGCTCAAAACTATTTATTGTTGGAAGACACTATTTTGCATGGGGATTATATGTCTACCTGTCTCGAAACCTAATATACTTTCGTTGAATAGATACAGGGTGAGCATATAAAAAAAATAAAGTGTTTTGCTCTAATGCAGGAATAGATAAAAGTAATAATTTGCATATAGCTTAGGAGTTTTCCCTTAATGCAAATGAAGCCCAAGAGAGATATAGGGTGAATATCGTAAAATGGATAGAAATATGCAGTGATCGACGCGTCCCTCATATAGAGCCAGAAGCGACCCAACTTCACTGTCAGCGTGGTCTAGTGGTGAGCCTGGAAGCCCAACTTCGACTGCCAGGCACTGCAATTTTTTAAATTTGCAAATTGAGATCATTCGCGCAACGGAAGTTTCGTGTAAACCCTTTTGCATTAAAAAAACTCATTTGCAGCATACCATGATCAAATTGAAGTTTGCCGTAAGGTGAGATATACTCTGACATTCACCTAAAGATTTAAGTTAAGACATGACTAGATTTTCTATCTTTCTTTCCAAGGCCTACCCTAAATGAGTTTTTTTATCACACGATATATTCTTTACTACTCTCGTCTAAAAGAAGAATAATCTATAGTAACAGCGAAAAAATTACCTTCCAAAATTTCTTCAGCTCTTCACGTTACCGGGTTTCTAGATGACGAAAGTATGTTTTTTCAATTCCGCTTGTCTGTCTCTCTTTCTCCGTCTGTTGTTGGCATATATCAAAAACAATTTATTTACGGATTATATACCTACTCGGTTTGAAACAGAATACACTTGCGTTAAATATATACACAGTCAACATCTTAAAGAAATAAAATGTGTATTTTTACTTTAACGCATGAATAAATAAAGGTAATAATTTGCAAATAGCCTAGGTTTTTACTCTTAATGAAAATGGAATCCAGCAGATACAGGGAGAATATCGTAAAATGGATAGAAATATATAGAGCCAAAAGCGACTCAACTGCTCGACCGGCGTGGTCTAGGTGTTAAAGCGGCGTAATAGCAATATTAGTAATCGAATTTTGTCTTGCTGAACGCGTGGGAGCGAGCCTGGGAGCCCGAGTTCGAATCCCAACGACTGCTTTTTTTTTAAATTTGCAAATTGTTGTAATTCGCGCGAAGGAAGTTCCGTGCAGTCGCACATTGCATTCTGCCTTTGACTTTGCTTTGATGCTGTCCGTCCGCATTCGAAATAAATCGTACGAAAGAAACCAACACTGAGGAAATTACATTTGCATTGTAACTATAATTTGCAAGCAAAGCAATCGTTGTAGGTGCATCAGCAGGTTCCAAGATTCACAAATACATTATTGTGGGTTCTAAAAGTAGCTCGTACCAACGAAGTCACAGCTACATCGTACATCAACATTTGTCAGTAAAGATTTTCGAATACTTTCAAAAATAATTACCCTACACCATCATTCAGAGAAGAATTATCTGAAAAGTGGGACAAGGTTTAAATAATATTTGTATATGTTATATACTTACATTCTCCAAAATTAATTTAGGTTTTAGAAACTAAGACTAACTGTTTCCTGATATAGTAATATTTTGAGCAAAAGCACAATTGCTGATAAACGAGTAATGCTCAATCATATGCTGCAATGAGCAATGTATTCCACAAACACAACTTTTCCGATGGAGTATCGCAGAACTATACTGGATGTTACTGAAACGACAGGCAATATTGAGAAGTATCGCCATATTTTCAAAATTATCTTTTACAGTGTATTCCATGCTTGCACAGTTACGATAAGTAAAAGTCTTCTACGTGGTTACGTTTTCTGTTAGACAGTCTGAGAAAGTACAGAATGGTTTGAAGGAAATAAAATTCTAATGCTTCTTTCTTCTATCTCAAGCCCAAAGTTGTTGTTAATAGAGACAATATGGAAAAAGGATTTGAGAAAACACCCAGTGAGAACATATGAGCATTGAAAACTACACTTCAAGTTATTTGAACCTGTTTGACAGCAATTTTGACAAAATTTACTAGATTTGATACCAAGCAGCATATCGGAAGCTATTCATGTCACAGTTGAAGCCGTGAAGTATTAATAAGATTTAATTTGTAAAACTTAGGATCTATTTCGTAGGTACGAGGGATATATAGATTTGACCTGTACCTTTTACGTTTCACTTTCTTAATAAGCAGCTAACGCCAAAGTTCTTATATGATAATTAAAACAAATATGTAGATGACAGATACCAGGGATAGTCAATTGTTTGAATAAACAATGACAATTCTATTGAAGATAGCATCAAATAATGTATCGCACTGCGTCGGCCAGCGTATTATCATTAATTTTTTGTGCGATGAAAGCGAGAAAGCTGCTAATATCTATTGTCGACTGCCTATACAATTTGTTGAGAAATTTATTTCAAGATACTCAGTATTTACTTAGCATAATTCGTTCGTCATAGGCCGCAAACGTATACCAAGTGTACTGGATATTGTAAAACGCCCTACAGCAACTGTATTTTGAAATATTCCTTGCCCAATTTTGCTACATATCTTAGTTGGCGGGAAGATATATGTGCAGAGTATTACAGTCAACTCCTTTTAATGGTCAGAGATGCTGTGATAACGCGATAACTCAAGAAACGCTGGATAATGGGAAGAATGGGAAGTGTTGATTTATCCATCTTATTAGTCTTGACTTATCACCCTGCGAGTATGGAACAGCCTGGATTTCGAACAGTAAGATCTACAGTTGACCATAGATGTTGCCTGATACAACTTATAGAGAAACAACTGACTGTTGCAAATTAGAAATATACTTGCTGTTCGTGGACCTATCAAAAGATACCTATTAGAACATTCTAGAATCCCCTAGAAAAAGCAGGTATGTAAGTGCCACGTTAATTAACGTCGTATAAAACTTATATACGGAATCCACTTCAAAAATTAAAGTAGGCAGTCAATTAAGTAAAGATTTCGAAGTTACAGAAACTTGAAGGCAGGGCTGCTGCGTTTTCCCTTTTTTCTTTAAAATTGATATTAAACAAACAATCAAAACTTGGAAACGCAAATGTTTAGGAATGTCTATGCCTTTAGAAAATAACACAATATACTCTTTACAGTTCGCAGTACTTACTGTCTTCTTCTCTGTCGTATTCTCATGTCTGAGAAGTCGCGATACCATGATTACGTACATTTGTTTATGGTGTTTCTCCATGAATGCCGATCTTGAGCATCCCTGAGCGTATTCTGTAGTGGACATCCTGTTATGGTTTTTACTTGATCAAGCCATCTTGTCGGTGATCTGCCCCTTGGTCTATTGCCCTCTACTTTGCCCTGCACGATGAGTTTCTCTAGACTATCTGTTTGTCTTCTAACTGTATGGCCAAAGTATTGCAGAATTCGTCTGCGACAGATCGTAGAGAGCCTGTCAGTATCCCCTATTTCCTTCAGTATGGATACGTTAGTGCGTCTTTCCATCCACGATACACGCAGCATTCTACGCCAGCACCACAACTCGAATGCATCTATTCTCTTTAAGTACTTACTGTATATGACGAGAAAACTGACCGAAAAATACAGATAATTTTCTGAAAGTTCAAATATGCTAAGAGACAAGATGCCGAAATAACACAAAAAATATTCAAGGAAGATAAGCCATAGGAAGACTAAATTCGGTACTGCAGGACATAACAATTACTATACAGAAAAAGTCGTAGATATAAAACTCCATAACAAAACGTATTCCAACATATGGCTGTGAAATATGGCAAGTTAACGAAAGAAATATGAGAGAACCGATAGCAACTGAAGTAGGTTTTTGGGCGTACGTCATCGAGAATTTGTAGGATCGATCACGTTCGAAACGATAGAGTAAGAGAGATAATGAATACTCCAACTATGATAATCGATGAAATAAGAACAACACAGTTAGTGTGGTATGGACACCTGCGCAGGATGAATCAAGAAAAAATTCCTAAAAAGATGTTAAAATAGAGACCTCCAGGAAGACGAAAAAGGGGACAACCTAGAAAGAGCTGGTGAGAAGGAATAACTGAAGCACTGGACGAAAGAAATATAGAAGAAGTGCTATGGAATGATATAAAATTGAGACGAAGACCAATCTGAAGACGTCGATGGACGTTATAAAACGATTCATACGATAGGGTCCCGGGTGGTGTAGCTTGAACAAGCGTCCACGTTCGACCAGTAGAGTTAAGCAACGCTCTTTCTGGTCAGAACTTGGATGGGAGTTCCAGGGCTGCTTCTCTCGGCGCCTCGTGATACGGCTGTCACGGAAATAGTTGGTCCCGGATGTCATATAACATCATCACAGTCGTTAGTGGGGTTGGAAGTCCCCATAAAAAGTACAGTGACGCCTATAATTGGCCTAACGGCTGTTGGCTGAGTGCCAAAATAAAATGTAAAAAAATACAACATGTTTATTAAAAAAAGTCGATAAAGGGCGGCTGTAGAATTCAAACGTATGAATAATATGCTGGTGGCACTGTAAGTCTACGTCATTTTCACGTTAGTAGGTTAGGTTTTGCGTCAGTCTGTGTCAAAAATGACGGATAACCTAACCTGATAACCTCGACTTTGACATAGACCTACAGTGCCACCAACATATTATTCATACGTTTGAATTTTCACAGCCGCCTTTTATGGACTTTTTAATGAACATGTATATATGAGTATGGATTCCCTAAGGAATATACGGGAGACAAGATATTTAAGTCATAAGAAGAGGTGATGAAAGCGGACAAAATTTGAGTGCGCAGGCAATTAAAACAATTTTTTGCTGTCGGTATTCGCAATTTGACCGACCGTTGGATAAGTGTGTATTGAAGCAAGGGCATTAATTCGAAAAATAAGAATCTTTTTATCAATTTTGTGTTGTTTTTCTTATTGCTGTATATTTAAGAAAGCCCAGCTCAAATCTATACTATCTTCATAATAAGAGCCAGTGGACATCATTTTTCACATGGCGCTATTTCAATATTACATTTTATGACCAAGATTATAAATATATCGTATAAACTGGAAAAGAACATCTCTATGTCTATAGTAATGAAAAAGACAATGTAAATTATACCACATGAACCATTGTACATTAATATATATTTTTTTAGAGGTTTAGCATTTATAATTTACGTTAAAGGTTCAATTGATAAGATAGGACGTGTGTTGAAAAGACGCAACATCAAAACTGTGTTCACGACCAATGAAAGTTTGGATAACGGCTTCAGATCAGTAAAAGACAACGTTTAAAAACTGCTGGCGTATATGGCATTGCAAGTTAAATTGAACAGACTGGTCGTTC
Organism: Agriotes lineatus; assembly: GCA_940337035.1. Lineage (NCBI taxonomy): Eukaryota > Metazoa > Arthropoda > Insecta > Coleoptera > Elateridae > Agriotes > Agriotes lineatus. The sequence goes on from CALNHX010007271.1 coordinate 59,421, forward strand.
CGTTGATCTAAGACTTCAAGAACATAAAGGCGATTGCAAACAAATGCGTTACAAAATCAGCTATAGCTGAGCATACATTTACAAATGGACACACCTTAGAATTTGAGCACGCCAGAGTACTTGCTAGAATAGAATACCTCACTACTTCCCACGAGTGATACGTGAAGCCATAGAAATAGAAAACCGTCCAAATAATATAAACAGGAAAGGTGGTTTTAAGCTTAGTAAAACGTGGACCCCTGTGATCTAAACCTAAAGCATTACAACCACTGTGCGTCATACGGCCGCGCTCTATGGATTACGCTGCACTTGGACGACCAATCAGCGTTACGTCACCCCGCGCGCCTCATACAGAGGACTAAAAATAGCCCCACACCGACCTCCAGTTTATAGTGCGACTTTCACTTTGATGATGCAAGCTGCAAGGTCTTGCAAAAGGTTAGTCGATATGGGTGCACAAACAGCAAATCTGCTTACGTGTCCTCGTTCTGAAGGTACTCAAACATCACGAAACACCAAAGAGTATTACCATCGCGTGGATTCTTGCTCGAGTTCACAAGGTGCAAGGCACATTAAGTCAGAGAATGATGGGTGTTTATCCACAAATACTACGTGGTCTAAGCCGAAATTCTATTTTAACAAAAATAAGGTTTGTAGAGGTCAAGAAAGTATCAAATTTAATTATTTTTATTATATCATTTAGTTTGACAACACGAATGTAGAAAACCAGACACTGTTGGGATGGAAGGCTACTGATTTAAGAAATAATCTACCCTACTTAGAATTAAGGAACAACCTGGATATATGAACTTGCGTACAAGGCCTTAAGAAGACTTGCACTGGGTAACTAGCAATCATTGAAAGGGAATTGTCAAGATACGCAACTGAAATAGCAGGAATTTCATAAACACGCTGGCTAGCACAAGGATATTTCCAGATAAGACAAAACAACAATGTCTACTTCTCTGGAAGCGACCAGCAAACTTTTACTGGTGTCGCAATTATCCTTTCAGCCGGAACCTTCAATGTGTACAAAACTTTCAAGTCATCAACGAGCGCATTCCTGCCCAACTCAACGATATAGTTAAAATGTCTATAGTAACTTGTCAAATAAACTACAAAGTATTCCGAATGAAGAGTTCACTTTGGTATATGGGAACTTTAATGTCAAGATTGGAGAAACGATCGTTAACGATCTTATTAGAAGTGGAGTAGAAAAATATGGAGTAAGTCAAATAACGAGAGAGGAAAACGTCTGCTAGAATTCGCTATTGACAGTATGACACTTGGATAAGCCCACGCAAAAAAACACGTAACGAGAACTAGATTATATACTTTCAAGTTCGCGTGGGAAATATTCTTTTGCAACAGTAAGTATGTCGTGGGCTTGCTGTGAGATGCGCACCATAAACTACTGGCATCAAAAGTGCGTATAAACTAAAAACTGTTAGGAAACAGAAACATTAGAATAAATTCAGCATCCAAACTGCTTAAAGCTCTAAAATAAAAAAATTTCAATAAAAAATCAGTAAAGGGTCTTATTCGGAATTCCCCTTGACAATGGCAGTTTGAAAACAAAATATTTTGAAAATATTAATGTGAGAAGGATTTAATCTTTTAAGGTGTTTACCCTGTATATGTTGAGTCTAAACTATGCCTATATTCGCCAAGGGGAAAACCTGAGCTATGTGCAAAATATTACTTTTACTTAATTAATAGTTCTCGAGTTGAGCAAAAATAGAAAACATTTTATTTTTTAAGGAGCTCATTCTGTATATATTTGACCGAAAGTATATTCGTTTTCAAGTTCATGCTAAATTTGGTCTCCCTCCAACATATGGTTTTTGAGCTACACCGTCAACAGGCGGACAGACAGATGGACAGACAGACAGACGGACAGACGATATTGAGAAAACATGTTTTTCGTCATCTAGGGGCCCTGAATGATTTTTATACGATTACAATACTTCCTTCGTCTTGCCGAGCGAAGTAAGCGAATAAAAATATTAATATTAAAATGAATACTTCGGTATTTGCTCGAGTTCTGATATATGAATGTGAAACGTGGGTACTTACGTAGTAAGCGACTAAGATAAGAATACCAAATACGTAACATTGAAACAGTGTATAGAATAAATAAATTAAAAAGCTGGATCAAACATTTTTTTTTCATTAATTACACCTATTGCGCAAAGTTAATTCTGGGACTCACTATATATTATAAAATTATAGTGTACATTTTCATAAGAAATTTTCCAATAAATAAAGACTATGGGTTAATAGCTATTAACATATCTAGGAATGTTATGAGTATCATAACTGCCGCAGATGTTTTGAAATCCGAGCTCGTAGAGCGAGGATTTTAAAACTTCTAAGGCAGTTATGATTCATAACATCCGTGATTTGTTCAATAGTTTATCGGTTGCTATATGGTTATGGTTGCCATGTAGGGTAATATTCTTTAACCCTACAGATAAGTTATGATCTAGTTACCAGCCTACTTTTGTATATGTAAACAAAGGCTTAATATCCTGAAACCGATAAACTCAATAATCGGAAAGGGTTCTGATCTGAATCCATAGTTACACATTGATTTCAAATCGAATTAAGGTGTGGAATGCATAGAAGCAAAACGAATGACGAATGTGATTCGAGCTGACAGAATCGGAAAATTTATTGTACGTATATTTTAAGTGAGAACACACCCTTTTTTATAGGTCTCAGGCGTATCGTTCTGAAGTGACATCGGAAGAGGGTCGGTGTTTGTATTAAAATTGCTGCAGTATTACTTCGCCACATCGTAGAACAAATGCTGTTCTTTTGTCGGTTGTGGCATATAATTAAACAGCTTTTTTATTAAAGTTGTAATACATTGTCACTTAAGCAATATTAATATATAGATACAATGAACGTAATTAAATGACCGGGCTAAGGTAATGTTATGAAATGTCTGATATATTTACCTTTTGGTTGTTTATATGCATCACTACTGCTTTATCCATATAGTAATTCTACATAATAATAATAATAATAATAATAATAATAATAATAATGGCTTTATTTTCGATGTATAAAACATATTACAATAACATAAATCAAACTTTAAATTAAGTACGCAGTATACATCGAAAATCACAAGGCGCAGTTCAGATATACCGTTTCTTAACTGGACCTTGAGGATATTGAAAATATAATTTACAATGTAATACCTAAACCCTAAATAAGTGCAATAAATAACTTAAATTAAATTCAAAAGTTTACCTGATGGTAGCAGATTCATATGAACCCAAGAAAGTAACTGCCATTAATTAGAAACTTGTCTTGGCGCACTTAAGACTAGTCCGATAACAGATATTTGAGATAATGTTTTCGGAAAGCTGTACAAGATGTATTTTTCAAAAAATTTGGTAAACTATTGTAAACTTTGCTAATATTATACCGAAACGATCGTTCAAAGAGAGAAGATTTGTGCTGCGGAGGTGTAATTAGACCCTTGAATCTTAAATTTAGATTATGTGCATCAGTTCGAAATTCTATTTTGTTATATAGGTATGGCAGCTTTTTGTAAATTATTATTCTATAAAGTTTCAAATACAAAATTTTTAGTGCCCTAAATCCGTGGAATATTAAAAATGCATGCTTTTAACCTATTCAATTTTGAAATTTCTTTTCGGGTCTTTTCTTTGTATGTTTTATTAGTTACTCCTATTTACTAAAAAAATGGGGATAACTAATATTAATAAGAGCTGTGAGCAACTTCGGTTTGCCAACTTGTTGAAAATTCAAACAACAGGCGTCCAAACATTTAATTAAAAATCTGTATTTTTTGTTTCTGCTCATATTTGCTATAAATACTAGTGATGGGCTTATTCGAATGAAAAATAACCGGTTATCCGGTTATTGAAATAATCTATGTAACTCGGTTTTCGTTCCAAGTATTCGAATGAAAAATAACCTCATGCTGATACGTACTACGCTTTGAATATAAAACCTCTATTCAAAGGTACTACGTGCCATATCTCAGCGACCTACGCAGTGCTCAAAATTCTGTAAATATAAATACGTCATAACTCATAAACAAATCAGGTTGTACTGAAAACACCATTTGGTTATAGCGTACCTACCTCCTATCATAAAAAATATCAAATTATTAAATTCTGGGGACCTGAAACCTGAACGCCTAAAAACTGCAAACGCATCAAACTATAAAACAATTTTTTATTTGCTTACATCTCCAAAGGTTCAAAACAAGAGGCGTGGCCTTTAACCCGCCCGATCGTTAAAGATAAACGTTTTACAACTGTTTTTATTGCGATTAGCAAGCAGTCCCGCATATTTCTTTCTTTCTACACTTCTTAATAAATACCTCTTAATTTCCAATACATACAACATAATGTACGGTCGGCGCCTTAGAAATCGGGCACTACACACTCTTATGATATATTTTGCTTGTATTTTTTAAGTGTATAAACTGGGTTTTTACAGTTATTATGGTTTTAATTGTTACGTCAGATTGTTTATTGTTTGTCAATTATGAAATGCCATCTCACATTAATGAAGTAACCGGAGCACGAATACTCCAAATACTAGAAGAACATATTACGTGTCCCGATTTCTAAGGCGCCGACCGTACATATTATGTTTTGGTTCCTCTGCTATCTGCAAGTTACGATGTTGATGCAGATGACGGTGAACCGATGTCGATGCAGATGACGGTGAACCGCCAACCGGCAAACCGGCTGACTTAATCGAAACGAATGGAGAGCCAAAATTTATTCGAATGATTATTCAAATAATCATTCGGTTATTAATATCATTCGAATGCAAATAATTCGGTTATGAAAATTGTCCGGTTATGCCCATCACTAATAAATACTTCAATTATTTTAACAATATTTTTTATAAAAATTAAAAAAATAATAATAAAAGGAATTAATTGTGCTATCTGATTTTGTAGGTCAGCATCTACTCTACTTTTAATTACCGACGTAAATCTTTGAGCTTTAAGAAGTTGTATTTACTCTGACAATCTCGTGACTTAAATTTATCCCAAATTTCCTGCTTTAGTTCTGATAAGGATCTTGCAGGGCGTGAAACAACAGTTTTTAAATTTTATTCAACACTGTGTCAATAGGAGACTAGTCATGGTTGCTAGATACTCATTCCAATACTGAAATATCTATTGTGATCTGAGAATCATTTCAAAATTGTTAAATATATGAGAAGAACCCCCACAGTTTTGTTGAAAGGTCCAAAACGTCTTGTATTGTTGATAGCAGAGCTTCTCATAAGATAAATATTTGTCTTACACCTTTTACAGACATTGAGCCCTACACCATAACAGATACTAACATCAATCTGCACGAAACGCTTAATATTTTTGTCGACTCATAACCTACATAAATTTATCTTTCTAATTTAGGAGCAAAAAAAAATTTGAATGTGATGCCCGAACGGGTAGTGGTAGCGCAATACGACGAAAGGTGCCGCTAGTTAACACTATTTTGACTCAGTCTGCTACGTCGCGCGGTTTGGTGGTGACTGGTTTGTTTACTGTGGCTTTTTGTTCAAGTGTCCGTAAGCACATTTGGTGGTTTTCGTGATGGCTGATAATAAAGAACAATGAGTAGGTGTGCAGCTAGTTTTCTTTTAGAGAAAGCGGTAGCTGAAATTGTTTTAATACTTTGAAAAGCTCTTAAGGGAGAAACCAGATGTGGCTATTGAGTGTCAACTAAACTCGTACATATTAATTTTCTAATTTTGGGGTTTCTTTTTTATTTTTTGATAGGTAAATTATGACAGATAGAAGATTCTGGTCTATCGTCTTTTTTATAGTCATTTTCACATCACACTAATGTCAATCAACAAACAAAGAAATTAATGTCAATCAACAATAATTATTTTGTGGTAATTTTCATACCACTATCAAATATAAAACGTTCTTCGTTAAACTTAATTTTCTTTTTTTAAGTATGACATATATTTTTTATGAATTATAATAGAAGTTTAACTGTCACTATTAAGAATAAATACTACAGAGGATTACTTTTTATGCTGCTTTATCTGTAAAATGATTGAAACTGAAATTTTAGCAATGAATCAACTGTATGAAATGCTATGACAGTCTAGTAATTTATACCACTCCTGTGCCGATTTATATATTAATTTTGTACAAGATAAATAAGTTATTAAATTATTGTATAATAAACTAATAATATTTGCAGAAAAACATCGAACGGAGCAAGTTTTCACTAAAATCAGTGGCTAACTGAATTTTAAATCCAATGAAATCAGAAGTAAAAGTAAAAAATTTGCTACTTATTACAACTTCATTATTAAATGTCGAATAATTTATAAATCCTAGAACCATTTGATACAAAGCAGCAATTATTTAAAACAGTATGTCTCCTTAAGGGCAATTTTGTGGTTAAACCACGCATTTAACAAGAGGGGTTGCTAAAACGACACAGAACTGTATATCGTGTTTATAATTAATTGCTGTAAACTTACACCGTAATTGGGTGAGTTTGTCCGGGGCACTAAAGCAAAATTATTATAACAACAAGGGTTAGCAAATTTGCAACTTCCTGTGCATAAGATTTTCTTCAATTATGAGATAGCTTTAACAAACCTTTTTTTATCTGCAATATATTTCCTAGCGTAGAAATACTCATAATTCCATTTAAATTGAATGTTAATGATATTTCTGAGCAAACCTAAGAGAACTACTTTAAAACCCGGCATTACATCTGCAGTAATTAAGTGAACAGAGCGCTTTTAAATCACTTAGGTCTTTTTACTTCATTTACATTAGCAGCTAGAAGTTGGAACTTAGTATGCAGAAAGCGTTGTACTGGGAAATTTTAGGAATTTGGTTTGACGGAGAAACTTAAACGATGAATAATGAACAAATAGATGAAAAGGCCGGCCTAGGCGTTTTCATAAATAATTACTCCTACAGGTAATGCATAAAGGCAACCCACACAGGGTTCGCACCTTTGCCTTTGTAGTAGAAATAATCATTAATTAAATTTTAGTTCTAGATTTTGCTAAACTAACACAGCCTACAGCGTCTTAATTGTGCCAATGTTTTATGCAAATTCCATAATTTTTTATGCGAGTTTTGTTTAAGAATTCTCTTAGAAAAAGTGAAATTTGGTATTACTTTATGAACCATGATTTTGTAACAGAAAGCTTGGAATCAAGCTTAGCATTTACATTATTAATTAAGAAGCTAATTAGGATACAAGATAATTTGAAAATTGTGCTTACAAAATTATTAATAAATGCCTAAATTTAAAATTATTTTGTAATTGCAGCATTTTTCTACTTATTAATATTATTTTTTATAGTTATCATGGCTTAGTGTTGTTTAGTATATTTTAATTGGTTGTTTTATATATTTTGTTAGGATACCAAAGAGAAACTTTGGATAGATAATTTAGGATTATAGGTAGGTTAACGTGATTGAAACTACCTCAAGTATCTCTTTTTAATATATCTAGAATTGAATTCCTACATTTTTTCTGCATTTGATCTACTAAGTTTTGCATTTTTAAGATAAACAATTAAAGTTTCGTAGTATCATTACTAGTTTCTATAGTTTTTATAAATACTATAAAGAAACACAAAAATTGAGGGTTTTTAAATCTTTTTTTAATTACAGCACCGTTCCCAATCTTTCCAATTATTTTGAGCTGAGGTTATCACGCCTTTGAAATTTTAATAAATGGTAAATTGTAAAAATATTAATTTACTCCACTTTTAGCACCAAGTCTCTTAATATACTTAATTTTATTAAGACAGCCTGGCAACCACTACTCAAAACAATGCGAAAAATCAAATGATTGTTATTTAACACATCAACTAAGAGTCTTTAAGTGTATTTCTGTTTTACTTTCTGTATAACAGTTTAGAATCACTAATCTACAAAACTAAGAATAATTGTATTGCTACAAGCTGCTTTATAGCATTTTGTAGTCATTCCATAGCTCGTTTTTCGATTTGTTTTCCTTTGGTGTGGGTTTCACGACTTATGTCGTGCACGAAAGTTAGCCAGCAGTCCTGATTTCACACTTATAAAGTTTATGTCAGACATTTTTGTAAGGATAGGAACTGTGAAAAACATTAATATTTCGACAAATGCATCATACATGTGTTATTATCAACCTATTAAAAACTCGTGATAATGAATTTTTCATCTTAAAAAATGGTAAACATATTAGAGATGTATCACATCTTTTGGTCGCAAAATATAAAACGCTTATTCTTTTGCTTAGATTATGGATAATGTTTTATCTGCATATATAATTATATTAATAAGAGAATAATAGAAGCAACAATTATCAGAACACTTGCTATACGCTTACACATTTAATAGTATATTTTTAAAGGTGTTTTTGTTTTTTAGCTATACTGAAAACAGGTGCGATGTAGTTACGAGGGGAGTTGTTTGAGGAAAATGAGTCAGAGAACAAACAAAACTGTGTGATTTTCAACAAAGGGACTATTAACGTTTGTACACTTATTGCAATATTTTTCTAACAACGCTATACCCTCCACAGCGTTTTCCAAATCCTCATTCGAGAAAAAGCGACGACCTCTCAAGTGTTTTTGAGTTTCGAAAAGACATAATAATCATAGGGGCGATATCGGGATTGTAAGGTGAATGTGGTAGTTGATTGCTGCTTGAATAATTTGTGCCTTCTGCTTACATTGTTTACACCATGCGCTGCCATCATTTTCTTATCGATATTATTTAACGTTTGCAAACTAAAAATAGAAGTTTTGCACCTTCTCATTGGGCAACCAATGTAGACGACGAGTATATTTTTTAACATGTCTCAATGATATCATTAGGTTGTAGGGTTTTTTCCTGGTTAATATTTATGAATGTTTGGGAAATTCAACGAGGTTGGAAACTTATTTCGTTTCGATAGTGAGATGAGAATAAAAAAATAACGAAAGTAGACATTCGTGTATAAAAATAGGATACTAATATCAAGAAGAATTAAAATAAGAATATATAAAACGATAATAAGACCGATGCTTAACTATGGAAGTGAAACATGGATGCTCACCAAGAAGAAAGAAAATAGGCTGCACAGAATTTTTGGACCAGCACAAGAGCAAGAGGTTTGCAGACAGAAGTACAACTACGAATTGCGGACGCTATATAATGAACCAGACGTGGTGAATGGCATAAGAAAGGCAAGGGTAAGATGGATAGGACAAGTGAAGTGGATGATACCTGCCAGCACCACCCGCCGAGTGTTCAACAGTCAGCCAGGAACAACGCGCTCAAAAGGAAGACCACGCATTAGATGGCTGTATAATGTATAAAAGGACCTACATAGACTTGGAGCATAATTTTCTGTGTTAGGGAGAGATGGAAACGAGTCGTTGAGTCGGTAAAGACTCTTGACGGGTGGTAAAAACTGAGAAGAAAGTCATAAATCGTAGGTTTTTTCCTGGTTAATATTTATGTATGTTTGGGGATTTTGACAAGCTTGGCAACTTATTTCGTTTCCATAGTGAAACAAGAGAGATGCGAATTGAAAAATAACTAAGGTAAATATTTGTGTACAAAAACACTATTTAGTAAATTTTGCTAAGGATTGACGCCCCATTTCGTTTGTGTTATGTTTCCTGGGGGAATATGTAATGCTTACTAACACATCTTAAACCCAAATGACATATTGACGGATAAGGATAGTGCACAGATTGTTGTTAAAATTTTATAACATATGTTTGTCTACAGCTTTTTATAGCAGTCGAATACTTTCATATAATAGATGAAGTATTTCTTTGTGAGTAATTTGGTGTGATTGCATTGGTGCTCTGGTCGATTTATTGTTGCTGAACGTTTCTTCACGAGCAGATTTATTGCTAGCTCGAGACCTGTGACAGAAGTTCAGGCAAATTGGAAAAAGCCAGTGTGTCAAGGTTAAGTACTAGTGATAGAGTAACTTTTGAATAATTGAGGTTGAGAAATAGTTTGGCAGTTGAACATAAAAGGTTGAAATTTAGAATTTACATTAAATAAAACTTTGTGAACAAATTTTGTAATCAAGTTTATGGATAGGAAACTTTTAAGTATTACATTGCATTACATATCAAGAACTATATATGGGAATTTTTACATAAAGTTATCCAATTTATTCTAAAATGTAACATATTACAATTTTGGGTAGATCATCTCAATTTGTTAGAGATATACGTATTTACATTAGGTAAATAATTTATTAAATTGCTAACGGGTATCTTACCAATTATTGCACGAGGTAAGATTTTATCAATAAACATATTTTGTTGCGTTTGTCAGTTTTTATACGTGACAACTGCTGGAGTTTCTTTCGATAGAAATTTTATGACGCTTTCGTGTTCAAGTTTTAAATCACCCATTTGTACACCTGATAAATATTAAACGACTTGAATCAAACATTGAAGCTACACTCTCAGATGACGTAGAGACTTGACATAATAAAATGATTAAAATCGAGTTTTGTTTTTACAGCTAAGTAGATAAAATGAGAAACTCTTCTCGTAATTAATTTTTCGTGATGAGTATCTTTTCATCCCCATCGATTTAAAAGTATTCATGCTGTTTTTGGGACATTTCGCCAAATTACAAAATAAAAATAAACACTAACTTTTCAGAAGTTAATTTTCATAGTTAATTTTTAGTTTAATTAGTGATTGAAAATGGTGGCAGTTTTTCTTCCGAAACGTTCGTGTTCTAATATTTTTGATTTTGTGAGTCAAGCGCTACAAAAAGGTCTCAGAGATGGTTTAAAATTATATTATTAAATAATGTAATTTAAGGGCGAGAAAAAAAATTTGGAAAATTGTAATTTCTTATTTATTGAATGTATTCCATAGTCATCTACCTCACTGTATATATACCCACCACCCTATACAATTCTCGTTATTTGTATATAATTGAGCAAATATTTGGTGAAGGAACTTTTTACTGCTATATACAGCGTGTCTCATAAAAGAAGTACAATTGAGTAATCGTGAAAGAATCAAATATTGCTGTGTGCACATCGAGCGACGTTGTGTTACGATCAAACAGCGCCAGGCTTCAATTGCAACTAAGTTTGCCCCTTCTTCGCATGCTATATTGGCTAACCTCTTTCTAGCGCTATTGTGCTCTACTTTCTGAGGTCACCGAACTCGTTTTGTTAATTGCGGGTTTGGGTTCGTTCACTTTTGCCAGAGTTTCTTGAGTCGATCGCAAGCAATAGCTCATTGTTGACTTTAGTTTGAGGCTACTTTATAGTGACTTGTGAGAGCAAAATGGCGTTTTTCAGTTCACTTGTGTTATCGCGGATTTTGATGGGTTAATTTAGCGGGGGACTATTAGGTCTTGTCTACCCATCGAACTTGATTACGGATTCTTATTGGCGCAGGAATCGATACTGTGAACCGTGAGCTTATTATCTCTTGTTCTTTATTGTAATTAGACACTCGCGTTTCGAAGCCGACCCCGGAGTCGTTAAAGTTTGAGCTGCTAGTTTGAGGTGCTAGATGGCGGCCGATGTGGAAAGCCGCTGCTAAGGCCCCGTCGTCAAGTGGAAGCTTTTGATTCTGTTTTCTATTTATTGACGGAGTCGTCGAGGTTGTCAAGTTCCATAGTTTGTATAGCTGATTTCTGGAAGCTTCGCAAAGGCTCTATGCGAGAGCTTCTTTTGGTAGCTAAAGTTTGCCGATTATTTCTGTTTGTTTCCCGGTGCTATCTCGCATTATCTTGCATCCTCCCTCCCAAGTATTTGTTCAAATCCTACTTGTTCCTTTGCAAAACATAATTTGATTCGTCGGAGAGTGTTTTGTATATATAGTTTAAGCGCATTGTGTGCTTGATTAGTTTATTATTTTTTTTATTTTTGCTAATTTGAAACTATTTTGTGTTTTCTTTAACGTCGTTTAGTTCGTTTAAATATATCTGTTTAGTTGATTTTTTTAAATTTTTTTCCTCAATTTTAAGTATAATGTACATTTTTATTTTACTTCCAGTAGAAATGCTAGGAGAATTTTTATGAGTAATTTTTAAGTATTTATAAATAACGCTACCCCATAAACGAAGCAACTAGAGTGTTAGCATACTATACCCCTAATAACGCGGCCGAATGTAGACCTGCGGCATATTACGTATTATAAAAAACACGATAATAGTAACAGCAAGGTTTTTTAACGTATAGAATACAAACGAGTTTGTAAATAGAAGACAGTTGTTTACAATCGCAAAACAAATATTGACAAATATTTGTAAATTTTGAAATAAATTGCGTACTTCTAGAATGCTCTCAGACTATTTTATGATAAAGTACAGGTTAAAGGTAGATACGTTCATTGTTAGCAATTGTTTCTCGTACGTAATAATCTATTTGTTAGTTTTTCTTTAAAAAGAAGGTATGGTTTACATGTATTTTTATTATTTGAAGACGTGAAACGGAATTCTATAGCGTTTGTCGTTTAATATTGAAGTGTTTGCAAAAACACAGTGCTTTTACTACTATTGTTTTTTTAACGGAATATACTACTAATTTGCATGAGAAATATACTTTTATGTTAAAGTTTAACTTAAGCTTAGCATTTATAAAGATGTAGCCTCTAAAATAAAGACAATATTTCTAAAAACACTTACTTAATGAGGTGTAAGCTTTCAACTTTTGTAGTACCAAGACAGACTGCGGGTGTCCCCCTCATAATGCCAACATCATCTGCTTTTTCTCTACTGCATTTCACATAATTGTTCTGAAACATCATATTCCAGGACGTTGTTGTCTGTCTTTGGTAGTATCTGTTAATCTTTGTATTTGTAAAAAATATTTTTATGTAACGGTATTTATAGCTCTTCGTGTTTTGTCATTTTTTTTTATAAATTACAATTTTCTGCAGCAGTAATTACCGCTATTACTTCACAGTGTAATAGTGATAGAAAATGTCAAATTTAACCTTTATACAACTGGCTCATGCACATTAGGGCTTCCATTAGTAAATTCTTGTTGTTTAATTTGCTTTGCTAATCATCTTAGAGATAAATTGTAAATAAGTGTTATGTAGAAAAAAATAATGCATCCCGATTCGTGTTAGTGACGTTTTGCGCAAATAAAAAATCGAGAAAACTCGAATTGCAACTTTAACAATAATTAGTAATACCTTGGGATAGAGTAAAACAAACAACAATTGGTGATCTGTAAATATAAACTTTTGACGCATTCGTTGTAATTACATTTTGAGTATTTTTGTTTCGTGCGTTGCACATAATTATGCAAATGGTAAAATGGTATTGTAGTTGAACTAAGGTGCGTGCAGTGACGGTTAGAAGCAATTAATAACTGCTAATTAGTGACGAAATGTCAAAAGACAGTTTTATGATAAATTATAATATTATTTAACCGTAGAAGGTTCTCATTAACAAGGAATTTATTAGTTTTACCTGCAAACGTTTCCTAATATAATTATTTTATCTCCCCTGTATTAGTCCGATTAATATTATTATTTTTCCCATTCTTTGTTTTTTTGTTATGGACAATGTCTAGGCATGCGGAGTACCAGGTACCTTAAACACCAACTACTTTGGTCATATCGTCAAAGTTGTATTATATAAAATTATATAAAGAATTACAATTTTATTTTACGCCGTCATAGAAACAGATTTTAAAAATGTCAAATCAATAGCTTTTTGTTTCAACAATTCCGAAGCGTCATTGATTTTTGTTAAAATAGTAGTTCTAGTTTCCTAGATTTTGTTCTTTTGCAAAAACATTACAAGCAATAAGATGAATGGATGCAGTATTTTATCCTCTTAAAAATCGGATTTAAAGTTTATCTGTGGAATGATTAGGGAAGTTGTATGAATACCGTCGCCTGCGTTGATAGGTTAGGAGATATATGTTAGTACGTTTACAAAGCCTGCCAGCTAGGCTGTTTTGACATTTATTACAATAGTTCATATTTTGTCTATTGGCGCTAGTTCAGTTAATTTGACGTTTAAAATTTGAAAGCTTATGTTTGGTTAAAACATTTTGAAAAATGTCTCGTTGCATTCCTTTGTGTGGAAATAAGGATAGGAAAAATGTCTTCTATCATGGATATCCATCAAATATGGCAAATTTTTGTGGTTGAATGAAGGGTGTCAACCAGCGCCAATTTCATGAGGTGGCCATAATTTACATATTACTGGCATTCGGCTAGCTCACAGGCTTTGTAAAGAGACAGTGTTTGTTAATCAACGCAGGAGACGGTGAATACGCAGTTACAATAAGAGATTTATTATACAAGACCATAAAGTAAACTTTTATTCACGAGTGAATCGTTTGACATCGAGACGAAGTCGATGATTCAAGAGTGGATACTAATAACTTTATCGTCGTATATAATACAAAATTTTATGAAATTTTTATAATTTCATTAATCAAAAATATCTAAAAAACATACATTTTTTATTGACAGCCGTGAAAAGTCTATCCAAATATCACTCAAAGTAAAATTTTTTAAGAGAATTTTTACCTCTTGTGGCATTACCCTTGAAAATTATAACCTAAGTCATAAGAATAAAATTTGAAGATAATCTAACGAGTGTCTGAAAAAACGGGTCAAGCGTGCTTTGACTAGCATTTTACGTACATTCTTACGCCGTAGCTTGTAGCACTAAGAGCTGATAAGCTTAACCTCCAATTTGTAATTGCCCTTGTTCAATTATTGTGAGGTTCTATCTACCTATATTATGGAACAAAACTATGTTTCACGTTAATGGTATTGAAGACGACTTAATTCCACATTTAAAGCTTACCCACGTAAATATTTTACATCGTCCATCGGCGTATTCCTGTCCATACGTTAATTAGAAAGAGATGAATGTGAGTAAAACACTGTTTTGCGTAAAAAGTGAATTACGTTAGAATTAGTAAAAGTAGAATTAACATTTTTGTTTTATTGTTAAGCTTATGAAAAGAGTTTTGTGGGTACCTCATTTAAAAAAAATGGTCCAATATTTTTTCCATAATTAGGATTAATGTAAAAAAAATAAACCTAGTATTCATTTAAGGAATGTGAGATTTGTTTTTAGGATCCTCCATTCCTTAATCAATTGTGCACACAATAGTGTAAAGAAAATTAGATAATTTCTTTCGGTTTTTCTATAATTCCGTTTTTCATATTTCTTACATTTCATCTATCTCTCTGAAGTAAACGCGAATCTTCATAGCGCTTGCTCACTCGAAATGCTTCAAGAATCCAGGATCGCACAATTACCCGTTACAATCAGAATAACGTCGCTGCATTCTACAGAGAAAATCGTACGCCTACTGCATCGTACAGTACAGAATTCAGCAGTCCGTGCAATCAGTGTTTTCATGCGGTTTTACCACGGGGAAATTATAAGTCAAGTAATAACAACGGTAAAAGAAGAGCACCGTCTGTATTAAGAAAAATAGACGTTTGTCAAGGTTAAAGTGTTTGAATAAAAAACGGTAAGGTTTAGTAGAATTTGAACCATTAGATGCCATGGTACATTATTGTTTTTACAGAAGAGAACAGCTGAATGAAACTTAGGGCAATTCCATACGGTAAGACAAACATTCGCTTTTGTAGCAAATTTATCATTATATAAATTATAAAATTCTACAGGTGGAACTCTATGCGTTACTAGTGAGGAAACAAATAAAATTGTGGGACGTCGAATAATTGACATTAACTATTTCCATTAATTATTGCAACGATCAGTATTACTGGGTGTTAATCTTGTGGATTTTAAAATTTCTTGAGTACGGGCATGTAGACTATGGGTGTAGACCACCTATTCTGTCAGCATACAAGAGCGATGTCATCGCAGTAAGCGTACTGAGTAACTGTAATATTCGCATTCCGCTTTATCCCATTGCAGAGAGTGGGACATAAAGTTGTGCTACGTATGATCGACCCACGTTGCCGCAAACAACAACTAAACACCGTGTCCAATCCCCTTAACAGTCAAGTGGTTTGTTACTCAGCTGAATGTAACATATTATACATTTTTGAAAGCACTCTCGTTTTTTGGACATCCGGCATTTTAACAAATTTAGAAAAGCAACCAGATATGCTTTCGGTAAAGAAAATAGGAAAAGTAGGAAATCATTGAATTGTTAAAAATACAGCCTTTTGATTCCGGAATACGGCGTCTAATAAGAACCTGGAGCAATAATTTTAACTATTTATTATAGAAACGAGAGCTAGGACACTTGCAGGATTTATATAGAATAATAAAAAACAATTATCTAACTCCATCCAATATATATTTGTACTACTAGGAAGGAAAGTGTATCATCTAAGTAATGACACTTTACTCCAGAGATATACATATTATTTTTTGAGACTTACAATATATCATAAGACTATCTCTTGTGTTCAGCTGCATTCAATAAATATTATACACCAAGTGAATTAAACTTATGTTTATTCACGAAAAGATTTCGGGCTTACGAGCACGCAGTGCGAGTGAGATCAAATCTTTGAGTTAATAAATGTTTAATTCACGTGGCGTATATATGTTTTTATTCAATTTTGACGAAATTTTGAATAAAAAATTTAAAAATATTCAAATTTATAGCGCCTGCTGCTCTTAAACCACTTATCAAACAACAAATAAAACAGCACACTTACTGTGTGCCAAACGTCAAAGTGACGTTTGTCACCTGCTGACAGCTATACACAAAATTGGAAATAAATGACACTAAAAATATTCAAATTAAGATAATTGTATATTACACACTACAAAAAAAAAGAATAATTGAATGTAAGTGTTTGTAGAAATCATAATATATGTCGTTCTTCATTGAAAC
Source organism: Agriotes lineatus (assembly GCA_940337035.1). NCBI lineage: Eukaryota > Metazoa > Arthropoda > Insecta > Coleoptera > Elateridae > Agriotes > Agriotes lineatus. The sequence continues at coordinate 76,247 of CALNHX010007271.1, forward strand.
GTTTTTAAATCTCTAGTGAATTAAACTTTTTTAATTCTCTAGTGAATTAAAACGCTTTTACTTCTCTTGTGAATCATAGAGTGTTTCTGAAGGTTGTTATGGAGTTAATAATGTAACTTTAAAGAGTCGGATACTAGTTGTTTTGTTTTTAACCACATTCTCTCCCGTCCCTAATGGCACGATGTGAGCCAATG
>CALNHX010007272.1:0-25962 GCA_940337035.1 Agriotes lineatus
TAAAACACTCAACGTCGACGTGATGATGATCAACGAGACACATCTCATACCAAAAGTTTCACTAAAGTTAGCTAACTACCAAACCTATGGAACGGACAGACCACAGATAGCAGGAATTCCAACTAGAAGAGGAACCACTCAACATCGACGTGATGATGATCAAAATCGCACCAAAAGTCTCACTAAAGGTATCTTAACTGTCAAACCTATCGAACGGACAGACCGCAGATAGCAGGAATGCCAGCTAGTGGCTGGCTCGATATTATAGTAAAAGATAAAATCGCACAGTACCAAGTTACGCTGCAAGCAAACGAGTTAGAGGTCACGGGGGTCCAAATAAGAGGAGCCGCCAGATATCTAAGACTAATATCAACCTAGCAACAACCAAGGACGCCTCTAGCAAAGCAATAATCTGGATGATTTTATGGCACGCAACCTCCCGACGCCGATTTCAGGAGAGTCTAAAGACAAAACATCAAGCCGGAGAATCTCGAGTCAATAACACTGAAGGGCACAGACTCTTTAACCACACAGCAGGAAAGAACTACGAGGTCATAGATCCAGGGGAGCACCGACGCATGTCCCAAGCAATCATCATGACCAACCCGATGTGCTAGACATTATACTAGTCGAGGATCTGCCATTCCACTACTCCCAGGAAACAGTGAAAGACCTGAGCTCTGATCATCTTCCACTACTGCTCACGGTAAACATAGGTCTGAGGCAGGATGGACCTCGAAGTACAACCAGACACGAACTGGCGTCAGTACAATAAAAACCTACAAAGAAAAATACAAGATTTGCAACCCCAACATCATCATCACTGACGATATTGACAACTGCGTCCAAAACCTAACGCAGGGCCCTCGAGAATGCGATGCATATTCTTGACAGCAACCGCCGTGCTCGAAAACTGTCCCAAAAGAAAAAACGGAGGCTGGTGTGAAGATGGAAAATCATCAGGAACCCGGCCATCAAACGCCCTCTTAATAATAAACAAGAATGTCTGAAACAAGCAATAAGGGAATTCTACAATGAAGGCTGGAACCAACACGTCAGCAACACCCTGCAACGAGTCGGAAAATGCCAACTTAACAGGGCTCTAACACGTAAGAGCGGCCGCCTCATGTCCGATCCAAGGACCAAATCGACCCTCTTACGATCCGCAAGAACAGGCCGACATCTTCACCTCCACCCTCCACAACAACTTCATGTCCAACAACGCCGCTGACGAAGAACACGTACGGGGAGCAAATACCCGACTACAAGGGATATTGACCGTTGAACTAGGCGAATATGCGCCGTTCGCATCACCAAACGAGGGGAAGAACATTATCCTACATTAAAGTCGCCATAAACCCCTCACGAATAGATGCTTCAGAATATTCCGAATAAGACGCCGGTGTAAATAACACGAATATTCAACGGGGTCACCACACACCGCCACGTTCCTGTTCTATGGAATCGTACCGTCATAATCATGCTTTCTAAGTCAGGATAACAAAAAAACAGAACCCAACAACTATAGGCTAGTTCCGGCCAGAAAAAATTGACTTCAGGCCAGTACACGCAACGTCGCTACAGCTCGTTAAAGTAATAGACGATGTAGCTGAGAAATTTGAAAAGAGGGGAAACCACCGTCGTCGTTTTCCTTTATACCGAAAAGGCGTTTCATAAAGTATAGATTCAGGGACTCCTCATCAAACTATCGAACAAGTACGCATTACCAGCGGCCTACACCCAGCTTCTAAACAGCTACCTGACAAACAAAACCTCCGTGGGTGGCTGCTGACCCCCCAATACTATCCACCATCTACATCAATGACATCCTCTGCGCACAAAAGCCAAATACGCAATATGTAAGGATGACATCATGCTCTACAGCAAGTCGAGAGTGCTAAGAGCTACAGTCAGGAAGATGCAGGGGTAGCTGGATCAGCACCAGGCTGATTCGGAAAACGGGGTCTGAAATTAAACACAAACGGAAGCCATAACCTTCACAAGGGGACAAACAACCAACCGACGATACAAGTCCATAAACGGAACGTATCTTGAAACAACACAGTCAATTACCTGGAAGCAACCATCGGCCAGCAGCTGACTTCCACAACACAATCGTCAAAACACGCCAGACAAATAAAATGCCATATCCCATCCTTGCGTGCCACAAGGGCCTCCCACTAAAGACCAAGCTCAACGCCTATAACCAATACATAATGCCAACTATGATATACGCAGCGTCAGCAAGGATGACATACATATCAGCTTCAAACAGGAAACGTCTGGAAAGCACCCAATCGACCACCCTCAAGAAACTTACCGGGACGCGATGGTTCGTACGCAATGAAACCATCTACAACGACCTAGTCATGGACTCCATACAAGCACACGTCAGAAAATATCTGTTGTGGTATTGATCAATCGAATCTGACCGCGTTCCGAGAAATCGCGCCAGTTGTTGAAACGCAACAGCAACGAAAAACGCCCTAAGTATATTCTAACCGACTAATTACAACCAGACCACAAAGCCAGAAACCTGTAAGCAGTAAAAGCCAAACGGCTACCGCTGTTTTATCTAAGGACCCTGAGAAGCTCCAGTTCGACAGCATTGAAAAAAGTTTCATATTAACAAGAAGACCCACGCCAGCAGCAGAGGAGAGCAGGCGTATCCAGCCAGTCAGCTCTAGTACCTGCAACAATTCGAAGTCCAAGAGTACGTGTTGAGTTCAAGCTCTCGGGTCGCCGATTCTACATGTTCCGCAGAGGCGGAAAATGGTGCAACAAGACGTGTATGCAAAAAGAATCGCTTAACAAGCGTTTCAATAACCGATTCCGTGGATAGACCTCAGCGACCATTACGATGGACTCCCGCAAGAAGATGTCGACGAAATAAAGGTACAACTCATTTCTTATTAAGCCACCATCAATGATCATATGGACAAAGTTTTAAGGAAAAGATATCTCGGTGTAGTCAATCCGATCCGAATCCGTCTGACAGTAGAAGATTTGACAGGAATGGAAAGCGCGATAGACCAAGGTAAAGCACAAAAGTGACCTCATCGCCACCGCACGAATGAAGGCAGCTGCCAAACCAGTAGGCATTGGACCCGCCGGGGGGCAGGCAGCATCAACGTCTCCCACCAGCTGAGGTCACCGACTTCTAACGTAGCCCTCACAGACGGAGCAAATGGAGACAGACTTCGTGGAAGTCGCCCGCATGCGGAAGAAGCCTACAAAACCACTACAGCCAGCCCAGAAGCCCCACATCGAGCAGGCAAACCACTACGAAGCTCTGAAGAGCCAAGTTGAAGAAGGGTCCCAAGCCGAGCAGCCCCCCACCACCAGCGTGTGTCTCCAGTCGTCATCCGCTCCGAGAACAACTTAATAATACCACTTAAAACCAAATACGACATAGAAAAAGCTGTAATTGAATTAACCAACACAATCCAGCTAGCTGCATGGGAAGCCACTCCCACCAGGAAAAACCGTAGCACCAACAACTGTCCCTCAATTTTAAAAGAAAAAATAATCGAAAAAAGACGTCTGAGGAAACGCTGGCAAATTACTCGATCAGAAGCAGACAAACGTGCACTGAATCGGTCCTCGAAACATTTAACAAAACTACTGTTGCAACACAAAAACCAAGACATTGAAAACTATCTAACAAATCTCACTGCTACGGAAACCTCTGATTACTCGCTCTGGAAAGCGGTTAAACAAATTAAAAGGCCTATAATGCACAAATCACCTATTGTCAAATCAAATGGTCAATGGGCTCGCAGCAGTAAAGAGAAAGCAGAAACTTTTGCTGAGCACTTAGCTAATGTGTTCCAACCTTTTCCCAGTCAAAGCCCCGAGGTGGATGCTAAAATAATGGACTTCCTACAATCCCCCTTTCAAATGAGTCTCTCCATCAAGCCATTCAAGATCTCAGAAGTACAAGAAGTAATAGATAAGGACACCAATCCTAAAAAGGCACCAGGTTTCGATCTTATCACCGGGGACATTCTCAAACAACTACCTGACATAGCTATTCGAGCGATCACCCAAATATACAACGCCATCCTCACTATTAGATATCTCCCAACCTCTTGGAAAGTGGCCCAAATAACAATGATACAGAAACCTGGAAAAACACCTACTGATCCAGCTTCCTATAGACCAATTAGCCTCCTCCCAGTCCTTTCTAAAGTTTTCGAGAAGCTGCTACTAAAAAGACTCCAGCCAATACTTGATAAAAAAGAATTAATACCCAATCACCAGTTCGGTTTTCGACGACAACACGCAACTGTAGAACAAATCCACCGAATAGTAGATCAAATACATAACGACTTTGATGAACACAGATATTGCTCCGCTGCGTTTTTGGATATTTCCCAAGCCTTTGATAAGGTCTGGCACTTGGGACTATTATATAAACTAAAAAAGCTTTTGCCATACCAATTCTATGAAGTACTAAAATCCTACCTATCAGAACGGTATTTCTTCGTGAACCATCACGGCGAATTTACGAATCTACAACCCGCTGTATCTGGAGTTCCCCAAGGCAGTGTTTTGGGACCCATTCTATACTTGCTGTTCACGGCCGACATTCCAACCATGAGTTCAACAACAACTGCCACTTTTGCTGACGACACAGCTGTCCTGGCCTCACATACTAACCCTGCCACTGCATCCCACAACTTGCAAGTCTCCCTCAACAAAATCCAACAATGGCTCAAAGTATGGAGAATAAAAGTAAATGAAAGCAAATCCCAACATATCACTTTCACCATGAACCGCGACAACTGCCCGGCGGTTACGCTCAATGGACAACAACTGAAACATGGCGACTCAGAAAAATATCTAGGACTCCATCTAGACCGACGTTTGACATGGAAAGCCCATATATTTAATAAACGCAAACAACTTGGACTACAATATAGGAAACTTTACTGGATGATTGGAAGGGGGTCTAGACTATCATTAGAAAACAAACTCTTGCTCTATAAAGTCACGTTAAAACCTATTTGGACGTATGGCCTTTCACTGTGGGGAACAGCTTGCAACTCCAATCTGGCTATCATTGAACGATTCCAAAATAAAGTGTTACGTGCCATAGTGAGTGCTCCGTGGTATGTGCCAAATAAAGTGATCTCACGTGATTTGTGTATACCCACTATCAGAGAAGAAATAGAAAAAACTTCCCAAAGATATAAAGACCGAATATCGACACACCCCAATCAATTAGTGAACACTTTGATGGATGAACCGCAAAAACCAAAACGTTTAAAACGGTTCAAACCTAATGAACTTCTGACACGTTTTAACCCGTAATTTAAATTTGTTGTAAGTTGTAACATTCACTTGTATATAGCCTAGTGAAATTTATAAAGAGTAGCTTATTGTAGACCTACTCTACATTCCTTTAAGCAACTGGCAGTTTCTACTGCTACTTGCATTCATTATTATATGTGTCACGCCACGTACTTATTGTCCCTTTTAATTAGGACAGATTGTATAACAAAGGAGTTAAATAAAAAAAAATTTGGTGTTGATCAGGGACTGTTGAAAGTTGACAGGTGACTGATAAACCTGGTTGAAAACGGCTGATTGAAATAAGAATTTGTACATCAGATACAAAAACAAAAGACATTTGCTCAAGTACGTAACAATGAAGTCATTTTTACATTCAAGAGACCTTTATACCATGTGTTCAAAAAGAAATTACGTAAGGGTTGGCCATGGTAAATAAAACTAATGTCGACAGTAAGCTTTAGAGACAGCAATTTTTAGAATTTTCAATCACGATATCAGCGTATAATATAAACTTATAACACCAATAACAGTCATGACAGTTAATGAATTCTAAAGCTTGCTATTGACATTACTTTTATATTCCATGGCCAACCCTTATGTAATTTGTTTTTGGACACTGTATGAAACGGGTAAAAATACGTATTTCATAAGATTACTGTCAACGCTCGACAATTAAATTGCTCAAGTTGCTTTCATATGCGAAATTTAAATTGAAAGTAATCTTTATTTCATAAATTTAATAAACCACTATTTTCGAACAGAAAGTTTTAATTCTATACAGATTACAGAATATATGTTATATAAAATATGAACTTATGTCATATGATTAAAGTGTAAGTGTATAATACTAATATGCAATAGCAATACAGTTTAACTAGGTATACACGAGGCGGAATCGAGTACTCCTTGCATTGCCAGCGTTCTGCAATTGTCATCTTGGTAAAATTTGACATTTTTAATCTATAATTCAGTTGACAGTTCGATTTCAAACCGAGCAGTTTCGTTTCAATAGAATTTAACAGAGTAATAATTGTGTGAAAAATGGAACTTTCGAATCGTGATTTTCGAGTGATGATCTTTTATGATTTTCGATACGGTTTGACACCGCAGCAATCTGTGGAAGAACTTAGTTCGTTATTTGGGGATGAAGCACCATCCAAAACTACGGTTTACAAATGGTTCGCAGAATTCAAGCGTGGAAGACCAACGTTTGATGACGATATTCGCGAAGGTCGTCCATGCACCACCATCCGAAAAATATCGATGCTGTGCGTGAAATGATTTTATCAGATCGGCATGTGACATATAGTGAAATAGAGACATCCTTAGGCATTGCGGCGAAACAAATACATACGATTTTGCACGATCATTTGCATGTCCGGAAGCTTTGTAGTCGTTGGATCCCTTACAATTTGAAAGAAGAACAAAAACGGGCACGTGTCAAGTGGTGCAAGGAAATGCTAAAAGAATTCGAAGGTGGTCGTTCAAATTCTGTATATAACATCGTAACAGGTGACGAATCTTGGATATATTCATATGAGCCTGAAACTAAACAGCAATCGACTGTATGGGTGTTTCAAAATGAACCTAAACCAACAAAAGTGGTGCGTTTAAGAAGCGCCTCGAAAAGAATGATTGCTTGTTTCTTCGGAAAAACGGGTCATGTTGTAACTGTTGCATTAGAGGATCGCAGGACAGTTAATGTTGACTGGTATACTTCAATTTGTTTGCCGGAAGTTACTGCTGAAATCAGAAGAAACAACGTAAACCGGCGAATCATTGTTCATCATGACAATGCAAGCGCTCACACAGCACGACGAACTGTCGAGTTTTTGACCAGTAACAACATCCAATTAATGACTCATTGCCCATATTCGCCTGATTTAGCGCCAAATGACTTCTTCTTATTCAGATACATCAAAAACAAAATGCGCGGCGAGCGTTTTTCATCGCCTGAAGAGGCCGTTGAAGCATTTAAATCACTTTTTTTGGAGGTACCTCGCTCAGAGTGGAAAAAGTGTTTTGCAGATTGGTTTCTTCGGATGCAAAAGTGTATAATTTTAAAGTGGAATATTTTGAGAAGCAATAAAGCGATTTACATAACGTAATTTGTGTTTTGTTTTACATTTTCCGCAAACTTTAGCAGTGCCCCTCGTACCTATGTTCGGTGCGAATATAGAATACGTAGCCGAAATCAAATATCAAGGGTAGTTATTGATGATAGATTAAAATTTAGGAATCATATAGATTTTATTGTTAAAAAGGCGGCTAAAATGATTGGGTTTTTTGGTAGAATTAGTAGTAAATTATATGTATGGTCTAGAATTTTAGTTTATAAATGTACAATTGCTCCACATTTCGAATACTGTTCCACTGTGCTATTTTTAGTGGCGGAAGGAGACCTGCAAAGGCTGCAAAAATTACTAAATAGAGCGATTGGAATAATATTGCGTTGTCATAGGCGGACCAGAATTGCCAATATGCTAAAAATGTTGCAGTGGCTTAGTGGTAAACAAGGGATACATTTCAATACCATGGTTTTTATTTTTAAGCTGGTAAGAAATATGTTACCTAGATATATGAGTAATCATGTAGTTTATAATAAAGATGTTCATAATTATAGGACTAGAATAGTAAACAATTTCCGACTGCCAGCAAATACAAAGAGTTTTACACAAAATAGCTTCTATTATAAAGGATTTAAAATGTATAATGCCCTCCCAAACGAGGCTAAACGACTAACTAATGTGAAACAATTTAAAAGAAATTGCTCGGAATATGTTAAAAACCTGTTTTAAATATAGCAGTAAGGTTAAATTAAAAGGTGGGTACGTACACTAAATAAGTTTTAAGTTGTACAAAATTAGGCGTTTGTTATTATGTATATAAACATCTTTTTTATGATGAAATAAACTTACTGTATTTCCAAAAAATATATTATATTAATAAAGAGTAAATATTATTTATTCCCAGGATTCTGAAGCGGGGAGGATCAATATTTTCCTTTGACGAATACATAATTCGGCTATTTATTTTTTTAATAACTAATTCGGTGGAAATTTGAAAGTCATGGCATTCTCGAGGAATTGCCTGTATTTGAATAAGAGACTCGACGTCGACACATTCATTATTGTTATTTGATAGCATTGGGTAATGTAATATTATCAGCCATAATACCACAAGCGGTATGATTATCATCGGTGATATTTTCGAATTGGAACGGAGGTGCGAATTCAACGAGTCCGAAGGACGAGTTGAATTTGCTCCTTCGGCTTCAATGAGAAATATCACCGATTACTAATCACACCGCGAGTTGTATTTAGTGAGAGAATACAATGAATTATGTTGGTGGCACTGTAAGTCTATGTCAAATTCGAGGTTAGCAACAGACCACAATAACGTGATAGGAATTTTGTTTTGGTATCACCGCTGTGGTACACATGTATCACGGGGTTTTTATGCTTCCAATTGGTTTAAAAAGGGTCACGTGATTAATGAATTGTATTCTCATGAAATTACTGATATTTGAATAAGAAATTTTAAATTATCCCGCCGTACCCTAAAAAATTGTAATTTTTTAGTAGAAAATTAGTTCTATTGTTCAAATCGTGAGATACAATACATTTATCGTGAGATCGTGAGATTTTGTTCGAGATCATGAGATCTCACGAAAAATCGTGAGCTATAGCATCCCTGCCACATACTGTATTTTTGAGTCAACTTGGCATGGAATTTTGCAATTAGGTAAATTTTATTTATGTTCTACGCTGTTTAAATGTTGTTATCGGATTTTGACCGTTTAGTTCAATTCCTCACTCAAAATAGTATATTATGGGACAAGTGGTTGAAATAAAATTTCAAAGTTAAGAGCGGTTTTTTCAACGAGCGAAGCGAGTTGAAATAGTAACTCGAGACGTTGAAACTGTATCAGCCACGAGTTGCATATACAATTTTTTCTACAAATTTTCACTCATTTTAATAAATTAATGCACTTTAGAAAAAATTAAACATACAGTTGCATATCTCTTGCCACCAATTGAATGTCAAAGAGTTTGAAATCCCGGTAGCCCGAACATTTCAATCTCTAGTGGTTGAAATGCGATTTCAACCACCGGAATCAATGTCAAAATGACGGACTTCAATGTCATGGGTAGAAAAACGCAATTTTCTGGACTTAACGCCTGTTACATTTGCACGGCAGTATAACCCTATGCTAGTACATCGTTTAAAACAAGCAAATTGAAATGAATAAATAATTATTATGAACCAATATCGTCTAATGGAGCTATTTTAAATTATATTTTTACCGTAGGTATTGTAATCTGTAATGTACTTACCACGAATATAGTTTTAGCGTCTTGCACAATAAATATTAGTGTCACTATTACAAGCTGCAGATCACATCTACATAGTACATACACGCACCAAAGCTCGTGCACGCGTCGTACAATATGCAAAAGTGGCTGTTATTCGACTCGTCAGAGGAAATAGTAAATTAGGCTTATATTGGGCCGGGAAGACCTTATTGCGATTTGCTTAATATGTAACCTAATAAGACCTTGTCTTATTTTTTGCGTTCTGGAGATTTGGCACTCTATCTAGGTCAGTAATTCAGTAATTGAAATACCACAAAGTAATTCAACTACCCCAGGTAATTCAAATACTTGTAAAGTAATTTGAATACTTTAGAGTAATTTAATTACACAAAAGTAATTGAGTAATTGAATGTGGTAATTAATTACTTTCAAAAAGTAATTTTCAAGTAATTTTTAACAAGAATGGCGATTCCCAATTACAATTACTGCATTTTGAAAAGTAAGTCAATTCCAAGGCAAATAAACAAAAAGGAATTTAGTAATTTAATTACAAAGTAATTAATTACTGCCCAGCTCTGGTCCCATGTTACTACGATGTGTAGCATGTAAAAGATTCCGTTGCTAGGGTTGGAACTCCTTAGTCTCGGCAAAATTCTAAGTAGGACTTTGGCCATATGACCAAAGCAGTCGGTGTCTAAGGTACCTGATACTCCGCATGCCTAGACCTTATCCATTACAAACAAACATTAACAAACGATTTTAGAAAATAAACAAATATTTAGTAATAGGAGACATTAATAAACGATTTTCTATACATTAATAAAATGCATAAATAAATGATGTACAGAAGATGTATTTTATTATTATTTATTTGTTATTATTATTTGCGAATAATAAATAGTTTAATGGATTTCTTTAGTATTTAGTTTCTAGTATTGGTAAAATTAACTACGAAGAAATAAAAATAAATTAAAAAATTAAAGCAATGAATTACCTTTTCCTCACAAGACCCCCCCCCCCCCCTTCGTATCCGTGTCCCGAAATTGTGATTTTTAAATATGGCAACCCTAACCTCAAGGTTAATAATTACTTTATGATCTCCTACTTCAAGATTAATAATTATGTAATGATATCGTACCTAAAGATTAAAACATAATTTATAAAGAATGAATTTTAATGTAAATAGAATAGGACAACTAATAAAAATTTATTTAATAAAATACAGATTTAATTTGAATCGTGTTAAGCAATTAATATTCTTAGAAAAAGGTTCTAAATATGACTCGATATTTAATATTTGATTTAAGGTGTTATTTGGTTTTATCAAATCACATTTTATAATCGATATTAAATAATAATTAAAGCAAACTACAAGTTAGTTGAAAGAGCTAAGCTAATACGAGGAGCGTTCAAATTTAAATTATTATTTAATATTTATTCAAAAACAAGCACAAGTAGTCTAATGTATATCATGTCATTATTCTACCCAGTCTTCCTCGATTTCAATAAACTGGTGCCATCTTTCCGGAAGTTTCTGTATTCCACGAGAAAAAAATTCTTTTGGGTGCTATCGCACCCATTTCGGGACAATTTCGATGAGTTCTTCATTACAATGAGTCATTTTTCTCCTAGAAACTCTTTTAAGGGTCCAAACAAATAAGAAACTGATACAGTAAGGTCCAAAATGTATGGTAAATAGAACAGCATAGTCCAATTCAATTTTTGAATCGTAGTCAGCGTGTGAATAGCGAAATGGGGTCGAGGATTACCCTGTAAGACGCAGATAGAGAATTCGCGTTTTTTTTTCAAGTTACTCCTACTGGTATTTAATGCAGAAGTAATATCCTTCACTATAAATCGACAATCGTTTCAAATAAGTACATTTTACTCTGTCAGCATTCTCTTCTGTTGTCAATGTTTTGGACGGCGAGAATGCGGTTCATTCTCCGCACCTTTGCAGCCATCTTTAAACGCTTTACTCCTTTTGCAAACGCTTATGTCTGATAGTGGTTGCGCATCAAACTGTCTTTTAACTCTTACACAAATTTCTTATCATTTGATATCTTCGTTGATAAGAAATTTACTACTAATGCGTTGTTCCACGCTTGCATGCACTCTCACTTCACTTATGCTTGCGAATTGAACAAAAATGTATTGTGACGACTTAACCACTGAATGAAGTTAGGACTTGTTCCAGAGCATTAATTAATAATAATAATAATAATAATATTTATTTATTGGTTACTAACAAGTACACAAGTAAACACAATCTAAAAATTCAATACTTATAAAATATAATAAAATGAGATATTTACAAAAAAAAAAGAAAAAAGAGTAATTGTTCCAGGTACTCGTTAGTGAGGACCAATGGGTTCTGTGTTCTGCTCTTCCATGTGAACCTTATGAAAAGATATTTAAAATAAATAAATAAATAAAGGTAAATAAAAACAAATAGCACTGCCAATTCGAACTTAAATCTTATATAATTGTGAAAAAAAAACAAATAGGTACGTGGTGGTTATTGTTTATAGTTGTAGCTGCAACAGATGCCTAAGCCGTAACTTAAAGGTAGTCAGAGAAGCTGCTTCTATGCTGCATATCCTAGTATTGAATTCCCGTGCAACACTATAGGAGAAAGATCTCTCAAAGAGAGAACTTTTGTGCAATGAAGGTGTTAACCGGCCTTTAAACCTTAAATTTAAATTGTGCACGCCTGTTCGAATACTTAGGCGTTCAAAGAGATAAGATGGAGTCTTATTGTTTATGATTTTAAAATACAAACAAGAAGCTTGTAGAATCCGCCGGTTTGCCATATTCAACCAATTTGCGTCAGCCAGCTTATGAGAAATATGCTCCCTCCTTCCTACACCATATATGAAGCGTAGACAGGAATTTTGTACGCGTTGAATCCGATTTTTATCAAGAGAACTCAAGCAGTCACCATACATTTCACTACAAAAGTTAAAATGAGAAAGAACCAACGAGTTACATAACACAATTTTAAGATTAATATTTAAAAGATGTTTGACGGAATAAAGTATTTTTAAATTCTAATAAGATTTTTAAATAAGTTTCGTGACGTGCACACTAAAACGAAGGTTATTGTCGATATTTAAGCCCAGATTTCTAGCTGATTCCACAGGGGTTATTCTGTTGCCATCTACAGTTAGATTTAATTGATTTTGCATTGTTGGCCTAAGATGCCTCTTACCAAAGATTAAAAAGCAAGATTTAATAGGATTTATCTTGAGACAGTGATCTTTAGAAATAGAAGCTAAGTTGTTTAAATCGTTATTAATACGAGCATTAGCAATGTGTACATTATTAGGTGTAAATTTTAAATAAAGTTGCGTATCATCTGCATAAAAGTGATACTTACAGTGACTAATAGAGCTGAGAAAATTAAAAGTGTAAATAGCATACAAGGTAGGGCCTAAAATGGAACCCTGCGGAACACCACTAGAAATCTGGCAACTATGCGAAATATTGTTAAGAACTTGAACTTGTTGTGACCTACCCATAAAATAATTTTGAAAAAATTTCAATACATCATCATCTACCCCAATGTAGTGAAGTATAGCTATCATAAGCTCGTGATTTATCATGTCAAATGCTTTTGTATAATCCAATAAGACTAGCACAACCATATTTCCTTCATCGATAAATTTAAAAATATCATCGGTGATATTAAGAAGTGCGGTGGTGCAGCTATGTCCTGTTCTAAATCCAGATTGCATTACCGGTAAGATTTCATAAATTTGAAGATGGCGTATCAAGTATTGATGATTAACAATCCGTTCAATAACTTTAGACAAAACCGGTAGGATGCTTATAGGTCGTAAATTCGAGAAATCAGTAGGAGCAGATTTCTTAGGAATGGGCGTGATTAACGCTTGCTTCCAAATCGATGGAAACTCACTATTTATTAAACAAAAATTGATAATATGCGTAATATGTGGCAGAATAACTGGCAGGCACAAATCAATTAAAGATATATCTATACCATCAACACCGACAGATTTTGTTCTTATTTTTGAAATTATATTCAAGACCTCCATTTCGCACTAGTTGCACTAAAACTTATTTTTTCTGTAATATTTGCTTTTAAATTCAACTCATAATAACTTCTTAAATTATTAAAGTTGGCGGATTGCAAAGACTGCGTCGAATTTATAAAGTGATCATTTATTGCATTGGGATTTTGTAGATGGTGAGGTAATTCATGCACCCGTTTTTTGCCAATATTAAAAGTTTTTAATTCTGACCACGTTGATTTGACAGTGGCATTCCTCAACTTGAAATTCTAGATAAGCTTTTTGTTCTCTTTTAATAGCTCCAGTTGTAAAATTTCTTAACGTTTTATAGTAGTCCCAATGAGCCATTAATTTGGTACGTAATATGCTTTATCTCTTAGTTTCATTAATAATTTAATATTGTCCGTTAACCAGAGTGCAGGACTTTTAGAAGATTTAATAGATACTAACGGGGCATGAATATTAATTAAAGTGACCAAATTGTTGTGAAAAATGCCATCTTCTCTTCTAGAGAGGGAATTACATAAATATTATCCCAATTCACCTTAACAAGATCTGCATAAAAGCGATCTAGATCTATACGTTTATAATTTCTAAATAATTTAGTTTGTACGGAATTATGATTCAAGTTGACGTTCAAGTTCAAATCACAAGTAGCAAGCCAGTGATCAGAGATTCCATGCATGGGAACAACATTCGTACTCTCAACAATTCTCGAATTTGATACAATAATTAGATCGATTAGAGACTCAGAAAATGATGTGATACGTGTGGGATCATTAATAATTTGTTTTAAAGCATACGTCTCCAACATACTGTCAAAGATACGAATATTGTGTTACCGTTCAAAAACGACACAACGACATAACAAACCACCCCTCAAGCGTGCACAACAAAATCATACGCTCGAGAGCCAGACTTGTTAGTCGCGATACGATAAAACGACAAAATCGGGAGGTCGATCGAGAATACAAGGCCCTAACCCCGTTAGATGACGGTAACAAGAAGGGTTGCTCCGACTAAACTCAACCGGGAGGGCGGGTTTTTTACTACCTTCGAGTTAGGGCTGTACATCGATACAAAAGAGGTTAAAGATGTTAAATAATTGATGCGCCACCATTTTATTGACAAATCGGGAAAACGTCAATCGCAGCACAAGTGAAATGACTTGAAAATGGAAGTAGGCAATCCACCTGGCTACGTTTAAAACTTGGCAGAGTTTGTTCGGCGAGCTAAATACAGTTTCGACTTACCTTACAACTATAACTCACTAAAGCAGCTGCTAACCTCCTCTTACATCTGTAACAGTACATAAAACAGCATGCAAATACCAAACTCTATTAGGATGAAATAAAAATATATAAATAAGTGGCAATAAACATGAAATTGACTAATTAGACTTAAAAGTACTCAAACGTTAGTTAGGTTAGATTGCTCAATACGTTAACTTTAATTACAAAGGGTACACTTGACGGTAAACACATTAATGTGGCTCAGGGCAAACGAAACGGCCACAACTTACGTTGTACAACAAAAGAATGCATAGGTAAATTGTTAAATTTAGCAAACGGCAACACACATCATTGACAACAGATGTACTAATCGTTCAACACTCGACTAGGCGTTCACTTTTCGTTATACACAATAAAACTAGTTTACAATAACTTTTACCTTGAAAAAATTGGCTGGCTGCACAATTACGGGCGATACTGTATGTAGCGTCGCTTCCCAAACAAACTGCCGGAAAGAACGGACGACGGCGAAATCAACGGGCGAAGACGTGGTGCGGGCGAGCCTCGGAGATGCTGGTCACAACTAAGGGTGGCATGATGCAATAGAGTCTCCCGAAGGGCGAAGTCGACGTAGCGATAACACGGGGTGAACCCCTCGACGTGCGAGTTTCGATAATACGACGGTAAATTCAAATTAGCGTTGGGTTCGATAGAAAGAGTTCGTTAGGGTCCGTATAAACGATATCTTCAAGGGTCTCGCAACCCTCGACGATAAGAACTCTTGACCCCACTAATTAATGCTTCACATGCACTTCAAACGGAAAGTTCGCCACCACCAACGCCGGAGATTTCTTGCCAAACGAAACAGTTCGAAAACGTTAAATTGGTACAACAAACAACACGATGCACCCAAAACACACAGCTATTCACAACGAAAATTACGAAAGTTCGAGCAGCGTCCCCCGGCCGCAAGCAATGCGAGCCGGGGGCTGAAGAAACCAAAAACGTTTGTTCTAGTTCAACAGTCTGTAGCGAAGTGAAGTTCCTGCCAAGCGGCAAGCGTGAAGAATGACATAGCGCGGACGCGGCTTATCTACGTCCTTGTTCCACTCGTTACGTTTAAGAATCAGACGGATTGAAATACTGAAACAGCACCTTAAATAAATTGAATTTAACAGTGCAACTTATTCAGACAGTTATTTAGCTTATAATCCAGGAAATCGGTGTCAGGAAAGGGTGTTTTGAAGAAAAAATCCCGAGGTTAGGTTTTATGACTGATCTTTATGTTTTCAGGTGTGCTGAATCCGAATTTCAAATTTGCCGCGCGCTATCGTGGTCGCCTTTATCCGAAATTTCACAATTTATTTAAATTTCATGGTTTTGTTCCTTGTTTACTTAATATAAATCGTACCAAATTTTATTAAATATTTTTCGGGGTAGTACTTTATGTTTTCACGTGTGCTGAATGCAAATATAACCCTCCCGACCCTCTACGATTACGGGAAATGCGTAAATTTGACAATTTAATTTAATTTTATAGGCTTTTTCTAGTTTTTTTAAATCGTACTAAATTTTATTATATGTAATTCTGGGTGGTATTTTATGTTTTCAGGTGCGCTAAATCCGAATATCAGTCCCATGACCCCCTACAGGTGACCTAAGTAGCCGAAAACTTGAAAAACCCTCAAAAAACACCGAATTTTTGAATTTTTCAGCTTTTGTTTTCTAAAAAAAATCGATTTTTGAGCTGTTTTCACCTCTTCCATAGGTTCTTTGGTGTGCTGAATTTGATTCCCATGAGCCCCTACGATCACTGTATAGTAGTTACTACTCGTAGAAAATTAAAAATAAGAAACCAGTGCTGCCACAACTCTCGGTAGTTTTGGTATGTGAACCAGGAAATTATTGGGAAAATTAACAAAACTCAATATATAAAAACAGATTGTATTTCCCAAATGTGTTTGAATGTCTTCATATATTTACAGAATTTGATTATTGAATTTTTACAGAACGTAGATATAGCTGGCAACTGTCATACTCCTTCTTCACGCCATCAGTGGGTGCGATTCCACTTCCTTTTATAATCAGGGGAAGATGACATGTTTAAAAACCTTGCGAAAGGATCCTAAGCTCCTGAAAACGTTTTCTATGATCCCGATGCCGCCAAGAAGGCACTGATTGATGTGGGTGAAAACTTTATCATATCTTTATATGGATCCTCCCCCTACAGCACCACATTGGATAGATTGAGATACAGGCAGTACGTTACAGCAGCGTACAAAAGTAACTGTAACATGGCAATGTTTCCTACAACGAGTGCTGCAGCACAGCATCATATATATCGTAAGTTTCACCAAGTGCAAGTGTGGCTGGGAAATCCCTGTAAACCCATCCAATGGGGATGGAAGAAAGTAAAGAATGGACTACTCCCAATTTTGACGGATCTCCCACCAGCACCGCCAGAGCTACTGGCCAAAATTTCATGTGGGTGCAAAAAAAATTGCTCACGGAATTGCGGCTGCAGACCTGCAGGACTGTTGTGCACCAGCATCTGCAGATTCTGTGAAGAAAGATGCAACAATGCAGATCGTGTTGATTTGCTCGAAGAGGCAGAGCAAAAGGGGCAGGAGACTGACGACGTTGTGATTGCTCCTGAAACCGAGAACAATGAAGGTAAGAAAACATGGAAGTATGAAGTTAATAAACTTATGTGATTAGTTCTTCTTAGTGGTCCCTCTTTTTGTAATCATTTCACCTTTCTATTATTTCTGTTGTAGACGATGATGAACTGCTCGCTTTCCCATCCACGAAACTTTCTGACTTTATAAGCGACTCAAATCACAAATACTCACCAGAACCAGGACCCTCGACTCACGCCTACCAGCTCCAAGATACAGCTACAGCCTCAACGCTCTACCAAACGCAGATGTTCTGATACCAAAGAATATAGATAGGGGAAGAAGGACAGCCTATGGGTTATTAGCGTATTATTTAAAAGCTCCTCAGTTCTTGCCTGGCCCTCAAGCAGCCGCCGCCAGTACTAATGAACTTGTTCACGGCTGCGGTCGAAGACGCATTTACAGATTCCTGTCGCATTTTTCCCAAAAACGCGTCTCAGCGTTGCCAAATTGCAAGGTTATGATTTTAACAGCTATTTGTATAAGAGCGAAATTGGCAATTTGATTTTGCGCTCAAAATATACACAAGATTTTATACAGAGTGGGGTCATTTTCGAGGTGCCACCATTGGCATTTCGGAAACGGTAAGAGATACAACTTCGGTCAAATGGGGAAAAAGGTGCACATTTATGAGGCCAATTTATTGACGCTTCTGTTTTTCCGAAAAAAACGCATAGCCTACTTGTTATAATCGAAAAACTGAAACTGGTCGATTTTTTCAACCATGCATTTTTCCGAAAAGCAGTTTATGAATTCAAGAAAAAATAGGCTGAGTCATAATGCTGTTCCCTTAAATTACAAAACTGCCATGCAGCCTGACCCCGCAACATCGCCAGTGTCGCTCAAAGAACTCGCATTGAAAAAAGAGATCATGCCAAGGGTCTGTAAAGCGACGTCTAGTTCGGGCTCTTTTCATTTGGATGAAGATCATATTGCTTCGCCTATGCAATTAGATGCAGATACCATACCGGATTCGTCTATGATACAGGTTAGTTCCTTTAAAAATGCCCGTTCTGTATACAGTGTGGTGATAACGTCCCGCACAAAATTCATTATTTTCTTATTTAATGTTTTTTGGGAAAACCCCGAAACACGTCATTTTATTTTTTAAAAAGACTCAATTTTCCCCCTTATTTTGATAGATCTCCTCACCAGTTAAATGATGATGTAAAAAAATTAGTGCCCCTCGTAGGTAACAATTGTTTTGAGAAAAATACACATGAAGTTCAAACAATTCAGAATTTATTTTTAATGAAAATAAGAGCTATGACAAAAACTACCTAATTTTGATTTTAAAACATTTACCACTGTTTCACAAATGTGTCAAAGTCAACAATTTAACGTTTCTAAGGAAACAGATGTGGTGCTTTATTTTAATTAAAAAAAAATCTGAATTTTTTGAACTTTATGTGTATTTTTCTCAAAAAATTGTTATGTGGGGTACTAATTTTTTATATCACCATTTAACTGGCGAGATCTATCAACATAAGGGGGGAAAATGGGATTTCCATTTGAAAAAATTAATAATGACGTCATAGCGCAGAAACAAAAGCCTCCCTCACCCTTCTATTTTTGAAAAATTTATTGTTTATTCTAATTGTCGTTACTATTTTGCTTCAAAGAATCAGAAAATAAAAAAATCGAATTTTTATGCCATACAAAATATGATTTTCAGGGACTTCGAAAATTTCACCTAACCATGTTAGGAGGCGGGGTTTTACGATAGCGCTCAAGCAGCCGTTTTGAGGAAAACAACTATACTGTTAAATGCAAAAGAAAATATGAACAATTTCCAGTATGGGAAAGTCTATGGACGGTGCCATGTCCACTTTTTAAAGAATAAAATTGACGTGTCAGGGTTTTCCCAAAAAACATTAAATAACAAAATTATTAATTTTGTGTAGAACTTTATCACCACACTGTATAATAAAATTTTTAAATTTTCCATCGATAGTAGGTTAACACGATGTCCGATTATAGGGGCTTAAATCTTATAGTTTCCCCAAATTTGTTGCTCGATCTTCGTGTAGGTACTAATTAAATAAGGTATAATTAGTTAAAATTTCTTTTAAAGTTTTATCAATTAAATCAAAACTAAATCCCAAGCAGTAAGTATACAGGGTGATCAATTTTCACTTCTTTAGGAGTTTTTATTCAATAACACAAAATGAACAAAAGTTCGCAGTTTCATAAAATACAGAAAAATTATTGACGTTTTGAATTCTCTGATAAATTGTGTAGAAATATGTAGGCAAAACAATGAGCTTGTAAAGCATTTTAATGGAGCCTACAGCATGAAAATCTTTTCTGTTATTAGTATGTTTTATTTTTAAAAACCATATTTCAACAGGCCATGTTAGAAATGCCAACACCTACCAAAACAAGAAAGCGCCGTAGTTCTGCTGTGCTACATCAAAAAATTGCAAAACTGCGAAGACAAGTGGTGGCAAAAAATTCACAAATTTACCGCATGAAGAAGCAATGTGCACGAAAGGGGGCTAATTTAGATGCACTGGGCTTGAAACCAAAAACCGTTCGCGTCTTTGTAAATATGCAACTTTCTCACAAATCTAAACAACCTTGGACAGAAGCTGAAAAAGAATTGACCTTAAATATGTACCACAAATCTCCAGCCCTCTACTTTTTTATGAGAGAAAAATTAAAATTTACTATGCCCTTCAAATCTACAATAGTTTCATGGTTACGGTTAAACCAACTTAATACAGGCACCAGTACGGAACTAATGAAAAAACTGGCTGTTAAAGTTAACAGCATGACCGATGATGAAAAACAGTGTGTCGTATTACTTGACGAAATGCATTTAAAGAAAGGTCTAGAATATAATCCACGCCAAGATATGATTGAAGGTTTCGAAGATTTAGGACATCTTGGACGGAAAAGCAAAATCGCTAGTCATGCACTAGTGTTTATGGCAAGAGGACTTATTCACAAATGGAAGATTCCTGTCAGCTTTTATGTTTCTTCAGGTACCATTAAACATGGAGAGCTATCTTCCCTCATTATTAAAAACATCGAAGAGTTACAAAGAATAGGACTTAAAGTGCGTGCTGTTACTAGTGACCAAGCTGCTACAAATAGAGCTGCATTTTTAAATCTAGGAGTTACTGCAGAACAGCCGTATTTTTTTTACTGCGACGCAAAAATTTTTGCAATATATGACGTACCGCACTTGATAAAAAGCGTACGGAATAATCTTCTATCAAAGGATTTTTACGTGGAGGGCAAGAAAGTTTCTTGGAAAGATATCGAAGAGGCGTACAAAATAGATAAATCTTCTTGTACTGTTCGAGCAGCTGTAAAAATCACGGATGCCCACATCTACCCCAATACTTTCCAGCGAATGAGGGTTAAATTTGCAACGCAAGTGTTTTCCAACACCATGAGTGCTACGATAAGAACTGCTGTTGGAACGGGCGAGTTAAAAAGCACCAGCGCTCTGGATACTGCAGAATTCGTACAGAAAATTAACTATTTATTTGATTGCTTAAACAGTCGAATGCTGAAAGACCGTAACCCATATGCATGTGCTCTATCCGTCAACGTACCGCGTACTGAAAATAATTTGAAAGAGTATTTGCAGTGGGTTAAGACTTGGCAAACATATACATCTAATAACAAGGTGAACCAAGGTGTTTATTGTTTTAAGGGACTTATTTTAACCATGCAGTCAGTTATGGAGCTATGGGAAGACTTAAAACAAGAAGGGTATCATTTCCTCCTGACCAGCAGACTAAACCAAGATCCTCTAGAAAATCTTTTCGCGGTCCTGAGGTATAGGGGAGGCAATTCTTCGAACCCCACAGTAAAATCTTTCCGCCAAGCACTACAGTTCAACATGCTGGTTAAATTGCAGCATCCTACAGAGAGCTCCAACTTCGAAGTTGATGAAGATGCTGTTGTCAACATGGCGAATGTTGAAGTGCCAGAAAAAGACGTCATGGGATATGTTGAGGACATACCATATACAGTTGCTGAACAAACTGAATTAGCAGAAGATGGTGACCTCAGTTTACTCAGTGAGGTAATAGAAGTTTCAACACAACCAAATCAAGAAGCCACATTAGAATCTTGTGCGACGGTATATGTAGCTGGTTATGTCATTCATAAAACGCTTTTACGTTTTAATTGTGATCAGTGTCAAAATATGTGCAGCCGTGACTCTGTAGTGCATCATAATGAACTGTTTTTACAGCAAAAAGACTAAAAAAACCTTCAACTATTTTAATAAAAATAATTACAATGTGACTTGAACATTTTGAATATTATTTTAAAAATAGTAAGTCGTGTGTAAGTTTTAAGAAAACATTATTAGCATATAGTGTAAATAAAGTGAAAATTTTAGTTCCAGGGTGGCTTAACGAGCAAGACACATGTTACTCTCATAAACTGTTTTTAATTAATCATTTAATTACGTGCAAACTCCATAAAACGTTGAAATGGCTATCGCAAGATTTAAGGACTACAAACCAGTCTGGTACACGCAACAAAAAAATACAACATTTAAGTAATGTTTAAAGCTTAAAAAATGTACGTTTATATGCTTACAGATATATTTGCGTACTTCCTATTCTTTGTAACTTTGTATATTATATTGTTTTATTGTATGTAATATTTACACCTTGAAAATCTCATTTATTTAATAGATCATTGAAATTGGCGAGAGTAAGAAATGTATATCTTTATTTCAAAATATTTTAATTTAAACTGGCGTTAATGGATCTGACTCAAATTTCCTATAATCTGCCTTTAAAAAAAAGTAATTAAACCCGTAAAAGGTTGGGGCAAATTGGGGTTCAATCCCTAACAATAGGTACCTAACTCTTTAATAACAAATTATTATTTATATCGCCCAAAAATTATGTCAAATGCAAGTAATAATAATTTATTTAAAAATAGCTATTTGGCATAATTTTTGAGCGACTTAAGTATAATAATAATAATAATAAATGTCGTTTATTGAGCAAAAATAAATGAAATTGTTATTTTACAATATACTTGAATTATGAATACATAAGTTGCTCAAAGGGGCAAAGTTCAGGCGTGCTAATCGAATTAGCATACTGTTCTACCACTTAACCCCAAGGTAAATAAAGAAAACAGATAATTTGTTAAAAAAAGGTATATTGTTGGGTATTGAACCCCAACCCTCGATTAGTTTGCAGCTCCTTAACCACATAAGTTCTTTTTCGTTTCGACTCTAATTTACGTTTAAAGTGCAGTAATTTAAACTAGAGTATAAATTATTAAATAATTGTGAGTTTTCTGTGAAATCCGCCCCGATCCATTTTTTTTAATAACAGATTGTACAGGACTTGGGTCAGATCCCTAATCACCAAATTAAATTTTTGCATACATTTCTGAAAGATAATTTAATGTCGATAATAAATGTTCGAATAATATTGTCTTATTCTTTGCTGAGACTATACATAGAGAGACCGCCAACTTAAATGTGCCTAAATAGATATTTTTTAATGCATCAAGTAAATGAGATATTCAAGGCGTACTGTTTTAGTAGCCGTACCGTACTCTATACGTATCAACTTCACAAGATACAATATTATTTTTGTTTTTATTTGCTTTTTAAAATAGATCACTGTAAACTATATTAATCGTCAACATTACTTGAACAATAATTTCCTCTCGTATTAAAATTTTTAAATAAAATCCGTATATTGTTTATTAATGTTTTTTTTATCATTATTTGTACATAGCTAATTCTATAGTCATTATAGAATTTTGTGAGAATAAAGTGGGGACAATCGGTATTCCGTATAATCTTGCGCTCATCGGTGAACTTTTTGTTGAAATTATATTAGAAACCTCTTATGTAATTTTTATAGGTACCTAGCTACCTATTAAATGTTTAAAAGTGTTGCATGTGAAACTTATAAAACCTTTATTTTACTTGGTACCAGTTCATCCGATTGACAACAAATGTTTTAAATAATAACAAAACAAACCAAAGAATATACACCTATATTTAATATTCTTTGTAACTAACTTAACTTAGATGTAAGCAGAATCAAACTACTTAAATATTCTTTGGCAGAATACAAGTTTATTTCGGGTAGGTACAACCATTGTAAAACTATTGGAATTGTAGAGAGAAAGTTCTTGCAACACTGTTATAGCTCAAGAATGCTAATGACGCATTTACATGCTGAATGCCACTGATAAGGTAAGCACTTTGACGCTAGGAGCTCCCAGCGGCATTTTCGAACAAAAAATGATATATTTAACCAAGTAAATAGTTATGCAACCCAAATCACAGCATATACGTTATAGCCCATAACGCTGTCCTTCTTCCCCTATCTATATTCTTTGGTATTACATGAAATACAGAAGGATCTGACATTTTCTTGCATGGCGTTCTTTGGTTTCAACTACAAGATAGAATTTACTACATAATGATTAATGAAATGTAAGCTAGAAAAACGTCAAATTGTATACAGGGTGATTTTTTTATCGTGTAACAACTAGATAGGCAACACATGCTACAACCGCATGCATTTCATAGATATCTCAGTAAACATTACATTTTTTTAGTAAACAAAAATCAAAGTAGTTAGGTACTTTAGATATATTAAGAAACTTCACGACAACTACACTGCTTAAAATTCCTCTACATTAGATGCATGAAGCATCTGAATGAGAAAAACTCTTTGAAAAAGAGCTTCTTGAATCTAATGTGGGTTGTTTTACCGCGTAGTAATGACGGTTGTGTCTATTTACGCACCCATTATGGCTAAATGACGCTTCATCAGAACAGAGAACATGTCTTAAGAACTGGGGATTAGCAGTAACTCTGTTTCTTAAGAAATGGCAGATATTTATTTGCCTGACGTGGGTAATCTTCTTCATTAAGGTGTTGCACTAATGTGACATGGTATGGGTAAAATTGATTTGCTGCAAAAATTTTGTAAACTGATGTTTGGCTAATGCCTACTGTTGTTGCAATCGCCCATTGACTTATATAGGGATTTGCAGTAATTTCTTCTATAACTGTGGCTTCGTTTTCTACGGTAATGACATGTTGTTGTCTCACCTTTGGCTTTTTAAATTGCCCGTATTTGCGCAACTTCCTATCCAAACGCCTGAAGGCGTTATGCGATGGATGATATCTGTCTGGATACCTTTGCTCATATCGTCGTACAGCTAGATCTACCGCTCCTCGGCATTCTCCCAAAATCAACATCATATCCGTTTTTTCTTCATTTGAATACATTGCGAATGCTATTACAGTTTTGACAAGATGACAGTTTATTTAAGTAACAAAACGTCAGTTGACATTTGGGTTCTCAAAGCATGCTGAATATTAAAAATAATTTATTATTTTTAAAAAGTAAAGTTCACTATGCATTGCATGCACCTGTATGAAGTGTTGCCTATAAATATGTTACACGATAAAAAATCACCCTGTATTTAATGAATTTTTCTTTGTAAAATGTAAAGGTGATTTTTTTAAGTGCACTGATTTAAAGCATAAATAAAAGCCTATGTAAATTCGAAAACCGTATTTATTTTGTATAATAGGGAGTTTTTGCATAACGTCACGTTAAAATAACGTTACGTTAAAATCGAAAGATTTAATTTTGATTGGCTGTATCGTGGACGTCGCTAGGTAACATGGGCTTTAACGTGCCGTCATTTGCGCGGAACGTTATGCAAAAACTCCCTAATATAGAAAGAATACGACTTTAAGTTTTAAATAACAACTACATTTCGAAGATAATATCTCTGAAATGCTCCCCCCGTCGACGAACAGACCCCTCTGCCCGTCGAAGCATATTGTGCATAGCACGTATACTCATTTCTACTGGAGCTTCTCTAATCGTCTGTCGAATTTTTTACTTGAGGTATTGTAACCCGTGAATGGGACCGTTAAAAACCTTAGACTTATTAAGGTAACTCTAAAGAAAGTAATACAGGACTGACAAATCCGGCGAACATGATAATATGGAATATCTCCATTTTGTGATATCACATGATTGGTAAACATTTGCCTTAAAATTATCATGGTGATGATTGCTGTGTGTGGTCTAGCTCAGTCCTGCTGAAACCATATTCACTCAGGAAAAAGCAGACAATTTAATTCAGCTGGCAAAAATGTTTGCAACATGTTGATATACCGCTGAGAGTTTACAGAAACGGTATATTCAGCATCGTCTTCAAAAAAATAAGGTCCCAGTATTCCAGCAGAATGTATGCCACACCAGACGGTTACCTTTTGGGAATTAAAGGGTTTTCACCAGAAGAGTTCATTCTGCTTGTTATGTTTGCCAATCAGTTGAGAGTGCTCTTCATCACTTCGTGTCGAAGTAATAAAAAAAAATAAAGGCAGCTAAGATTTTATCGCTCCACCATTTGCGTCAATTACAGCCCT
>CALNHX010007272.1:25985-76417 GCA_940337035.1 Agriotes lineatus
ATGGGTGTGTCATGGCCTGTTGACACATCCAAAGAAAATAGTGTCAATAATGGTTGTGTTGTATTGAAGCTAATTGATCGTTATTAGGTGATAGAAGTGCTTCAGTATTCGTGGATCTCGATGTGAGTTCACCTCTGTCCGAATTATGCTACTATAATTTCGTAACGGACGGTTTGGGTGTTGTTTGCTTCGGCGGCCGTTAGATGGATTCGTACCTTACAGTTGAATACTGGACTTATACTGGGGGCCGCCAGGAAGTCAAATCATTTATGTAGTGTTCAACGTCCAAGATTTGTAACTTCTCGCGAGGGTTTCGAGTTATACCATACCGGGTATTCGGGATAAACATCGGGAAAGATGGACACGTCACATGAACCTGCGCCAATGTCAATTTGAACCAGCGCCGAAGCGTTCAACAAAACAGGACAGAGATTAAATTCGCCACAGACCAGCGTCAAGTTCGATCGGGGTTTCGGAAAAGGGTGGTTGGGCACGGCACTTGAACCGGCGCGGCGCCTTGTGCACGACTCAGGTAGGTTCTTCGGGCTTAGGAAAGGTTATTGGTTAAGGCAACCGGACTCGAAGAGCTGTTCGTTCTGCCAAGAGTGCGTGCTTTTATACGGTTTTGGTGCCCGCGATTTCTCAAATTCAAACTGGGGATTCAAATAGTGGGAAAAACGGCCCACCGTGACTCCCACTCAAAGCGTGCAATAAAATACCGAGTTAAAATCTAGCAAGATGGCGACTTGCAAATTTAAAAGAATGAAAATTATTTGTTTGCCAAAAATTTGCCTCGGAGCTATCGTTACAATACTGTCGCTTGTATTTATAAAAGTGCCTTGGTTTAAGTAGTAACTTTGGCAAAACTTGCTCTATATAGCAGCATTCAACCTATTTGTACTTACTATTTGTTAAGATTACGGTTTACTTAACTGTAAATTGTTACGCTTATTTCGGTAATATCGTGAACCAACTTGTCGTTTCTATTGGCGATTCAGTACTATAAGCGTCCTACTACAAGTGTTTTATGGGCGCAGGGCCTTCAGCGTAAGTGTAACTTCTATACTACGTTTCTATTAATAGCTTTTGAATATAAAATTGTGCTGATTTCGGAGGATTAAACGGTCATTGTCATTAAGTAACAAACGACGGGATTGGAGCGTGTCCTTATTGAGCTCAATAATGACACGGTTCTATCTCGGCAGTCGTATATTACTTAATAAAATTATTCTTATTTCAACTATGGTGCTATGCTTCATCTAATTGGTCTAAACACTTATAATTAATACAGTAGTTCTTTGTATTTCAAAACAAACTTTAATTTACATTTCGTTTATTGAAAATTATATATTTGCTTTAATGGGTGAAGTTGTTTGAAAACATACCCAACCTTACTAATGCATTTAAATTTTAAAAAAATCAATCGTTGTAAAATAACTTTAATAAACAAAAAAAGATACACCAAGTGATAGTAAACAAGGAAACTTAACAAAAGAGTAATTAGCAATTAGTGAATAATTAGGTGAACGTTTTCAGCCAACTTCTATGTCAAATTTAAAGGACACCCATTACAATTTGGAGCGGAACTTTCGTATCTAAATTTTATATCTCACTTAGTCGTTAAGAAGATTTTTTAAGAATAAACCGTTGAAAGTACATCAATCAGATAAAAAGATAAAAGTTAGAGAATTTATTCAGGTTTAACTCAAAAAGTTACTCAATCATTTGACAAAACGATTAAAAATTATAATAAAATCTGTCGAAGGGCAACTGAATATCAACCATTTGCACAACGACGATAATAGATCAAGTGTGGCTAAAATGTGGTTCTTTAGATAATAAATATATGGTAACTTTAGGGGGAGCCATATTGGAGACACCCTATATAATTTTATATCAAGTTGCGATTATAATGATATAAAAATCTTGCAGATTATTCACAAATACTTTGCGTAGGCCTAAGTACTACTTCTTCAAGCAATTTGCTGCTTTAATGATGACATCAATGTATCCACCCCATATTTGTACTCACTTTTTCCTATTTCAGCACCTGTTGGACGATGTGCTACATTATTTTCAAGAATGCCCTCGTAGATGGCAAAAAGAGCATTAGCTTTTGCAAAAACTCGCAACACCATTAGAAATCCTCCGCTGCATCTGTAAATTAACGGTATGGAAATAGAAATACATTAAGAGCTGTAACTCCGTTCGCGCTTAAAGTAAGATGCAAATAAGTAGCGCTGTAGGGTTTAATGTTGTCGACCAAATATGATGTTGAACAGGAGTCGCAATAATCGTGGCGTGAAACTTCCAAACTTCGTGATAATTAAGACTTGCTACATTTACCTCGAGATTGTTCCAATTGTACTCAACTCAACTTTTTTGTTTTCTCCCTCATCAGCGATACGAAATGGACTCATTTAGCTTATTTCTCTTCATTAGTGCGAACATTTCTCAAGTTCCCTAATGATACTTGTTCTCCAGAATTAATGGAATGCGATTCATCTCTTGTTTTACATGGCATAATAGAGGTATTTGATGACACTGCTCTTCTTTCTTTACAAATATTAAAGTTCCGTACTCCGGAACCTGTTTCCTTTCATAGTTATGTTTACACAATGTTCAACGACCATTTTGCAGTTATCTGCCTCTCGCTATTCGCTCTCTTCGCTGGAAGTGTCAGTTTTCGGTATATTTTAAGCACTTATTATACGAGCAGTAATTACGTGCTTCAGATTTATGTGCCGAAGGACTGCGAATACTTTAAACGTATTAACTCGATACTGGAACATTCTTGTTCGAAGCCTCTGCAAATGCTTCAGAATTTTCAGGCTGTTTCGCGAATAAATCTTTTGTAGCCCTTTATAAGCCAGAACTAGAGCAGTCATCATTGTCAGAAGAAATATTTGAAAGGCTAATTTCATTAACAGTAAAACTTTTAAGCACCAAACTTGCTGGCCCCCTAAAAAATTCATCACTCTAATTAGAACTGCGGCAAAGTTTCTGAGTACTTGAAAGCTTCATGCTTGCGTATGCGTATATTTTAGGTGTAAACTGCCATGCAAGAGTGTTTACCAACATCTCCTAGGCTAAAACTTTTACTGTAATATTAGTTTCTGTGGAAGTTGTTTTGGGAAGTAGAATTTACATTTAACACGCAATTTAATAACTGGCTGGTAGCTGCACGTACTAAATGTTAAATAAATGATGCTAGAGTCAACGAGTAAACATTTATTATATTTTAACTAATAATCTTTTTTCAATAACATGATATTATTGTAAAAGGAATTCTTTGCAATTTTTTTAAACAGAATAAAATATATTTTTAGACTTGAGCTACTGATAGTAGCCTTAAGTAATTAAGGAATTTTTCCTTTAATTACCTTTCTCCTATAATCTTTTACCTTCTAGGCATCAATTGAACAGCAAAGCAGTATTTTAATTGACTTAATGTTCTATATTTTGTTACTTCTTGTAGATGCTAAATATATATTGCAATTTTCCGAGAAATTTTTTTATAATGTGGGAGTGAAGATTCTTAATTCTATCGCATTTTAAAGTCTTTTTTTATGAAATTCAGATATGGAGTCTAAATTAAGTAAAAACGTTACAATTAAAATAAGTCTAAGGAAGTTTAACGAAGCTGGTTGAAAGAACCTTTTCGTAAAATGTAAAAGGGCTCTTCTTGATCCTGTTATTACAGGCTGTTACCACAGTGGATGCGGTTTTATAAGACTTCTTCGCCGCGGGCTGGGCAGGTGGCTAGCCTAACCTATCGATAAGGAAGAAAGTCCTTTCACAGGGGTGACGACCACCGAAGGTGTTCGTATGATGGCCACAGAGCGTAAGATGTGACCATCCACGTGTATTTTTAAAATGTGACATCCATAAGAAAATTAGGACGAAAATTAGTTACCTTGTAAAAAAATCTACGGAACCTCTACTTTCATACAAAATACAGCATTAAGGGTGTTTGCCAAATAACATTTGGTAGTGTTAAAATATTCAAGGTCGGAAAATTTCTTTTGGAATAACTTCTTTCAATAGTTAGTTCTATAACAAATGTCTAAAGTAGCCAGTTGCACACACGATCTCCAAAGATACTTCCGGCCAAAGTTATAGTTCATATATACTGAACTGGTTTGTCAATAACCATCACAACTATCCTTAAATATGTTAAATACCTTCAGGTATAGTGATATTAATCTGTCTATGAATTATATATTTATTTTACCAAATTAAAATTTTCCTATTTATGTTTAGAATATCAATAATTATTATTTGTGCTAGCTCCTGAAGAATCAGGGATGGATTCCTTTATCTAGATTGCTTATTTCTGAAATTTGATATTCTAATTTTAAATATCATTCCCATAAATCAAAATAACGTATGTCATTATGTCAAGTATGTGTCAAACAGATTTGAAATTTAAATGGCAAATACCAGATCGCTTTACTAGTACACAACAATATTAAAAACAGTAAGTAATTCCTTAATAATTGATTCACCCTTTTAGCCTTTATTTTCTTTTCTAGTAATTATATTACTACTCAAGATCACCTACCTTTCACTTGGTTTCAACAATGTTGTGGATGTCAACCAACCTGCTTCTCTTTGCCTACTAATCCAACCTCTCAAGCACCTACGCAATGAAAGGCCCCACTAACAGACAAGAAGCCGAAACTGTCCAGAATCAGCAACTCAAACCTTCCTCACAGTATGGAACCAAACAGACCAAATCTACAGCTACCTACATCCAATACTACATCTGCCAACTTCCTGGAATGTGCCTCCTTAACTAATGGTCCTCCTCTTTAAATCTTCCTTAGCACCAAACAGCCCGACGCATTGCAATTCGATTACTATATGATGTCAAATGTAATTCTACAATAAACTTGACTTAGTATTTTACTCCAGTTATTTACATTTGTAGATTAATTCTTTTTGCGATTAGTTTTTTACCACATACTTGTAATCTTCCTAAGTTTTGTCTTTAATTATTCTTCTCGGTTGAAAT
The DNA here is from genome assembly GCA_940337035.1 of Agriotes lineatus. Classification (NCBI taxonomy): domain Eukaryota; kingdom Metazoa; phylum Arthropoda; class Insecta; order Coleoptera; family Elateridae; genus Agriotes; species Agriotes lineatus. The sequence goes on from CALNHX010007272.1 coordinate 31,003, forward strand.
TTCCTTTTTAACTTTACCACGCTAATTTAGTATATTACCTTTTTTATCATCCAAACATTTCTCAATTAAATTAGGGATGACTTTAATATTTTAATTACACCAAATTATTTCAGATAGATTTTTCAAAATTTGTTATTTCTAATAATGGAAACAAAGTGCTTAACGACATCATTTTTCTACTTGTTATACAATATCTCATAATATTTGATTCATACCTACTATTATTATAATTTATTATAATTAAGTATTTGTGATTACCTTCAAACCTTAATTTTTAAAATATTATATTATTTTTGAATCCATCTGCCTTTCAAACAGCCATACTTAATTACAAATTCTCTTTTACTTTCAACTTGCATAATAATTATTCACATTCCCAATTTATCCATTGTACTCCCTTAATCTTTCCTAAAATTGATTTTAATACCCCTGTGTACATCATTACAATACCTACTCTGTGAACCAAATAAATTTTGAAATTTCTATTTTTAATAATGGTATTACTTCCCGACGCTTGTCAATCATTTTCATATATAGTGTGGTACAAATTGCACATGCAACTATTAGAATCGCAGAAACTAAAAGAGTTATACAATCGGTAGGATAGGGTGAAAGTTGTCGAAATAAAGGAGAAATTTGATGATGCCGAGATTTCGAAGAACAATTCATGGTACACTGGTCAAATACAGACATAAAATAATGCAAAATACTTATATTTTTTGCATAGTAATCACGAAAGTCGTGTTTTTTAAACAAACTATCGTAAAGAAGGTATCACTTTTTTAACTATTTTATTGAAAGTGTGAATTGTCAATTTGACAATTATAAATTTTGAAGTAATTTTCGACTAAATTTCAAGTTACAAGAGACCAATATGCAGAAAAACTACGTGTACAACACATTGTTGGCAATTTATTTATTTTCTGGGCGATATTTCAAAGAAAAATTACAATCAGGTAAACTTAGGTGTAAAAGCCGGCCGCCAGCTCAGTGGTAGAAGACGTGTAGCTGTTTAAGAAGTTAAATGGTAGAACACAAAAATTAAATGCCCAGTGCGCCAACAAATTTTTATAATGACGGCGAATGCACCCCGGTGTACTAGCAAGAATTTGTAAACTCAATACCTCACATAAAATTACACTTCCTGAAAGATAGCACCAGGCCAAGACCGAAGCCGGGTTGTAGAGCCATTGATGATGAAAGATAGCACTAAATACAGTAAATTACCGTAAATAAACTCAACCCTGTTTACACAGTACAAAGCACATAAATATTTATCACAATAATTTGCATCAATTAGAATCGTATGGTTACTCTAAATTAGTCAATTACATACAATGAAATACTTATAGTTTTACAATACAGTACGGCAATACTACAAATTGCACATATTAAAAGGGCGGCCTAGCACGCCACTTGGCCAGCAGATATTCCTGGGCTCAATCTTGGAGGAAACTTAAACGCGGTTCCAAGCGTTTGAAGAATAAACTCGTGCGGCTCTAGCTGGTGTTTTCAGCGCGATATACACCGCGACGGCGAGGTTGGAATGCGAAACCAGGAGGAAAAACCCCCCAGAACGGGTCCGTTCTTGTGCTCTAAGTAGGCGCCGGTAACAAGAGGAAAGCGGGCCCACTAGGTCCAATAAACGTCGACTCGCAAAAGTCTGCAGCGGTCGCCGTGGACGCGGAGAACAATCGAACGTCGCGCCTGCTTCGGAGCGGCGATTTGTTCCAAAATTTGCTTGGCTCTAGCTATCGAAACCGGCAATTAATGCCTGGCACTACTCGCTGTGTCCAACAATAAAATACAGAGCTACAAGGGGTCTTAGGGCGTCTAGATTACTCACACCAGATACGATCCAGGCCACATGGGATGATTCGTGGTTGCAATAAAAAAAATCCGCCCAAGGCGTAAGAATAAACTTTCTTCTCGTGAGTTCGGGGCATCAAAAACACTAAAACGTGGACGCTTGCATTTCACCAATACACAAAACTAATCATAGCCTTAATAAACATCCCCAAAACCTATAAAATGCTAAACCACCATGCCTGCTTGAAGGCTGCAAGCGGAAAAGAACGCGCCCGAAGACCACAATCTGCGCCTAAAGATAAAAGCTCATCGAAGTTACCGAGGCCAGCGCGATACAAGTCGCGCGGCGCGCGGGAAATACCATTCGAATTCTAATCTGAAAGGTGGCGTATATGAAACGTAACAACGTTTTGAAAATCCCTTTCTTTATTCATTCTCTTTCAAAATGCAAATTCATAAAAAAAAGGTATGACTTTCAAAACTACTTGTACAAATAACTAATTTGCTATTGACACAACTTGAGGGTTCTAGCTCTGTTTAGCATTACGAGAGGCAGTTGTATACCGGTGGTGAAGAATCGGTTAATAAATAAGAACATAGTAGAAGAACAGTAATTATAACTAGGAAATAATCAAGAAATACAAATACATTACTTACTAAGGTAATACATTCATGGTTAACTCAAACCTAACACTCTGACTGCAGACTAACTTAGAACTAACTGAAGACTGGCTTTCGACTAACACTAATGATCCCTGGGTTGAAGGCTCCAGAGTATTTATACTAAGAAGATGACCACGCTTGACGTCAATAAAAAAGAAACATCCTGTTAGATGTTGATCCCTTAGTGATCCAAACAAGTTATTGGTTTCTTATTATTGTTGCACATAATATGTATTAGCAGCATAACCACAATGACAAATAATATTAGTGATAAACATAAGTGACAAATATTGATTAGCACAATTATTCCAGAAAGTGCAACCACAAGAAGGGTTCGAATGTGACACTACCTATTCCAAAATGTAAAGCTGCCGATGATCCTAATAAATTTAGACCCATTTCGATTCTTCCGATACTTCCAAAAAATGTTGAAACTATCTTAAAGAAACATATATGATCATTCTTTGACGTAAATAACATTTTTCACCCCAGTCAATTTGGTTTTAGATCTGGTAAATCGACTACAGAAGCCATCAGTCATTTTACTAACCTAATAATCCAAGGCCTCGAAGAAGGTTTTTTTGCAGCATCGATTTTCTACGATTTACAAAAAGCCTTTGATCGCGCGTTGTATGATGTCCTTCTTGGTAAACTTAACTATTATAATTTCGGGAGTAATAGCATTGAATTACTGAGGTCATACCTAGATAACAGGTTCCAATGTGCAACCATAAATGATAGTCCTTGCGGTGTTCCACAAGCGTCGGTACTGGGCCCAGTTATGTTTCTTATTTTTATCAATGACATAAGTAACAGCGTACCTAATGCTGACCTAACTTTATTCGCCGATAACACAACAGTTACCTTAAATAATGATAATCTGTCAGTTTTGCTAAGCGACCTAGATAGGGAAAGATGTAAGATGCAAGATTGGTTCCCGGCAAACAAATTGAAACTGAATGCTTCTAAAACCCAAACAGCTATTTTCACAAATATCGTAGACATATGATAGATGTAGACAATACAAAGTTAGTCAAATTTCTTGGGGTATATTTAAACCCCACATTATCGTGAAACGTGCATGTTCATCAGAATTCATCTCAAATTTCAAACAATATCTATGTTCTGCGTAGATTATATGGTCAGGTATATTCGGATGTGCTCTTAACGACGTATCACTCCCTTGTCGCCTCACACATGAAGTATGTTTTAATTGTTTGGGGTCATTCACCCCATTCCAAATGTATTTTCAAACACCAGCGCAGAGCCTTACATGTGATCACTGGGGCCGGTTATATGGTGATGTTTATATCTTTGAACATACCGACGTTTTCTGCTTTATATCTTTATAGCTGTCTTTTTTATGTAAAGAGAAATAATTACTACTCCAAATAAAATACATGATTACCCTACGAATTACTATGGGCCGATATTTTTTAATCATCTGCCCTTGCACATAACAAGGTTGCCGATGGCCCAATTTAAAAATACTATTATTGTGCCGTGTGAGAAGTACTCGAGTGCGGACGTGATTGATTTCTTTTCTATAACAATTTATTGCTATATGCAGACAATCAATTATTATTATCCGATTTTATTAGTTGCTCAATCATAAAATAAGTTTAAAAGTGAAATAAGTGTGTCCTACACGCCGCAATCGGCAAGCTGCGGTGAGCAGATTGCGGCGAGTTCCAGCTGCCGCAGCAGGTACTGATAACCTGCGTTCACCTTGCATAAACTCCTACAATCGTATCACATAAATCCATAAATGATAAAACGTAACTATGTGTGAAACAAGCAAATTTATTCTGAAGCCACCAAATATAATCCTTAAAGGAGCTAATATTGTTGATAACCCGACTGTAATGGAATTTGAAAATACTTCAAGCAGTGAAACAAATTCAAATAAGCGAGCCTTATCTTCACCCGAAGACGACGATTACAACAAGCGATACCTACTTGATAATGGCTCGTTGATTACTCAAAATAAATTTTATGTGCTACAGACAAACGAACAGAATACTTTATCACAGAACCCAAAAGAACAAAACACTTCTTCACCGCAGAGTCCAAACGAAATAGCAAAAAATCCAAAAATACCCCCAATATTTCTGCCAAATGGAACCAACTACCAAAATATTATCAAAGACATCAAATCAACAATCTCAGAAGACTTCACTACCACATATAAAGGTAAGGAACTTAGAATTAACCTAAAAAGTACAGATGACTATCGGAAATTAACTAAGTTCTACGATGATCATAAAGTAAATTATTATACTTATCGGAACCCCGAGACCAGCAACATCTCTTTAATAGTGCGCAATGTTCCTATCTCAATAACGGAACAAGAAATAAACACAGAATTAAATAACTTAAACTACCCTGCACTCAAAACCACCCGATTACTGAATCATAAAAAAGTACCAATGCCAATTATAGCAGTTGAATTGAGCAAAAATGACAAAGCTAAGGACATTTTCAACCTAAACAGACTGCTACACTGCGTAGTAACGGTTGAACCTCGACGCAGAACTAGCGACACTCCACAGTGCACTAATTGTCAGTTTATAGGACACACCAAAAATTACTGTCATTTACCACCACGATGCGTCAAATGTACAGAGCATCATCACTTCTCTAAATGTAATAAAAACAAAGAAACAGAAAAACCGGCATGTGTCAACTGTGGAGGGGAACATACGGCAAACTATAGAGGTTGCCCCTATATACAAAAGTTCAGCAGTAAACCAACATTACCAGTAATTCGATCTTCCAACCCCAATTCTTTAATCACAGGGAAAATTACCTCCAACGCTACATATGCAGCACAACTCCAAAAAAATCTTTCCACGCCTAATACCAGCAGCTCTGACAAAACAAACCCAATTACCCCAGACCCTAATCCTATCATCTCAAATATTCTTCAAGCTATTATAGAAATTATCACACCACATCTTGATAAAATAAAAAATTTCATCGTTACCTTAATTCCTTTGCTACTCCAAAATGTCACAAAATAATCAACTACCTCTAAATAAATTAACCTTTTTAAACTGGAACGCCAACGGTTTAAAACAACAGAGATCTACCTTTATATCATTCATGGCTAGACATGGAATAGATTTAGCTTGTGTTACAGAAACGCATTTTGTACAAAATGAGAAATTTACTATACCTGGTTATCAAATATACAGGAAAGATCGAGAAAATGCAATTGGATGGGGAGGATCAGCAATAATAATAAAACGTAACCTCGCTGCAGCCCCAGTAGACTTGACAAACATTCACCATCTAGAAGCTGTGGCCATCAATCTTACTATGGTAAACAACACCAAACTAAGAATAGTCTCTACCTACAAGCCACCCAACAACCCACTTTTCCAGAATGAACTCCAACATATCTTTGGTAGTCAACATCCCACATTATTGTTAGGGGACATGAACTGTAAACACATAAATTGGGGCTGTAGGAAAACCAACCCTAACGGCGTGAAACTGGAAAATATAACCTCACAACTAGGAGTGCAAATATCGGCACCACCAGAACACACCTATTTTCCGTACAGGCACAATCAACAACCAGACATCCTAGACATTATACTGCACAAAAGTCTAATGCTGCCGATAAATCAAACAGTACTTACTGAGCTTGACTCGGATCACTTACCTGTCGTATTTACGTTAAATTGCACTCCCAATTACTACCCCCAACTTCCAAGATTAATAAACGGCCCAGTTGACTGGGAAGGCTTTCGGACCATAATGAATAATGAACCAACCTGCCCTACAAACCTAACAACGCATGAAGATATCAACAACGCAATAGAAACATTTACGACAGCGGCCATCCAGACTATACGACAAACTACAAGGAACACACGACCACCCCATCACTCAGACAGCCAAAACCTTTCAATGCACATACATAATCTCATTAGGGAAAAACATAGGGCTCGTAGGCAATGGCAAAATACCCGGGATCCAGCAGTGAAAGTCTATCTGAATAAACTAATTAGATTAGTACGAACTGAACTGGATCAGCACAGAATTTCAACGTATAACAACTACATTGAATCACTCAATCCCGGAGATCCGAACATGTGGAGAGCCACCAAAAGAATTCTTAAGCAACCAGTAATCATACCTACATTACGAGCACATGGGCGAACTTATCCAGAAGACAAGGAAAAATGTGAATTATTTGCAGAACAACTCGAAAGTACATTTATGACTTTAGTAAATCAAACTAACAGGAATCACGTCCAACAAATATCGAGGGAACATAACAACCTCGATCTTACTAACATCATGCTTTCAGAACCAATATCTCCGACTGAAATAAAAACATACATACAAAATCTGAAAACTAAGAAAGCACCTGGAAAGGACATGATACTAAATCTGCTCCTTAAAAACCTACCGAACAAGTCCATCTCCTACTTAACCGCAGTGTTCAATACCTGCTTAAGAACTGGATACTTTCCCACTGCTTGGAGAGAAGCAGTTATAGTGATGATCCCCAAGTCAGGCAAACAACATGATAACCCAGCCAATTACCGACCTATCAGCTTACTGTCCTCTATATCTAAACTTCTAGAACGAGCTATATATACACGCCTAACCAAATTCCTGGAAGACAACGCCATACTCCCACATCTACAATTTGGGTTCAAACCTTTCCACTCAACTACTCACCAGCTACTGCGACTTACCGAAAGGATTGAAGAAGGATTCGAAAACAGAAAGCACACACTCATAGCTTTCATCGACGTGGCACAAGCCTTCGATCGAGTGTGGACTAAAGGCCTTATACACAAAATGACAGAAATGAACATACCTCCACACCTACTGCAAATAATCACATCATTCCTTTCTGACAGAACTTTCCAGGTAATAGTAAACTCAAATACATCCTCGACTCACCGTATACAAGCAGGCGTCCCACAAGGCTCAATATTAGGCCCTACCCTGTTTAATTTATTCATGCATGACATCCCAGCAACACCCGAAGCGGATCTAGCCATGTACGCAGATGATACGGCGATACTCACACAAGACCTGGACATCAACAGAGCATCAAATAAACTACAGGAAAGTGTTGACCAAGTAAACCAGTGGTTTAACAAATGGTGCATAAGAATTAACGCAGACAAATGTGAAACAAAAATCTTCACACTACGTCAACCCTTAGATCCACCCAACATAATTATTAATAACAGGCCCATACCATGGAATACCAAAGACAGTGCGGTGAGATATCTAGGTATATACATGGACAGAAAATTAACCTGGAGTTTACATACAAATAACAAAATTGTCAGAAGCATACGCGAGACTAGACATGTTGTATCCGATACTAAACAAAAAATCTCCACTGAAAGTTAAATGTGGTACTCTTATCTATACCTCAATAATAAGGCCTATTCTTACATATGGCAGTAGTGTCTGGTGCGCAACCTCAAAAACTAATATACATAAGCTCCAAGTGCTGCAAAACAAAGTGCTACGCATCGTAACAAGTGCTGAATGGTTTATAAGAAACTCCCAACTGCATCGAGAAACTGGCATTACTACTATTCAACAATATATAACAAAATCGGCTAAATCCTTTTATCATAATATTGCTCAGTGCGAAGGTGCAGTACATTATAATCTAGGAAAAAGGTCGTTGCACACTAGGCTAAAGCGAAAGCTACCAATAGACCTCTTACATAGCGATAGTGACTAACGTTATCAACCCATCAGACAATACTTATATATGACAATCAGTACGAGCAAGACGTTCTTGTATTAATATAATATGTAAGTAATGTGTATATAATATGTTATAACATTAATTAGAAATAGCGGAATTTAGTGAGTAGTGAAATAATGTTAAAAACTGTACAAATTAACAATGTCATGAATAGCACCCAGTGCTGAACTGGCAATAAAACGTATTAAAAAAAAAATACTATTAAGCAACTTCTCATTAGTAAAGCTTTTTATTCGATTAGTAAATTTTTAAAATGTCAAATTAGTATTAGTGTTGAAACTTGATTTGATACATTGTTTTAATTTTATTCATATGTAAAGACGTGTGTAAAACCTTGGTTGTTTAACACTAATAAAGATATTATTATTATTATTATCTCTTCTTATTTTCTCATCAGTTGATGGTAAAATTTTCTTTTTCAACGAGCTAGTGCCAAGTTAGAAAAGAAGTGCTATTGAGTGTTATGAAGGAAAGACCGGACTATGTAACATGTTTTTAGAATAACTAATTTTTGTATTTGTTAATGTATGAAGGGATTTAGCTTAAGTTGTTTTAGACGTTGTATAAAATTATTTGGTGTGATTCCCGTTGTTGATATAATGAATGGGATGACACGTGCTTCTTTATGTTTCCATATCCGTTCTATTTCAAGTGCAAGGGGTTTGAATTTTTCTATTTTGTCGTTAGATTATTATTTTTACTACTATTATTAATAATATTATTATTATAGGACTTATAGTCAGTAGGTAGTGAGTTCGTACCTCACAGCTGGACATCGGTTACATCATACCATACCAACGCATTTGGTAGTCGTGGCACCTGTAGAAGAGCATTATTCCTTAATTCAAGGGGTGAGGCTAATCACTTACTTCGACCGCGGTCGAAGATGACTTATAACACCACATTTTGTGGGATTAATAACAGGCTTTCAGCCTACATTAACAGGAGGAAGAAGAAGATGAGTGAATTCACCCCCTCCTTCTTAATTAGAATTGGTCATGCATCTTTGAATATAAACCCCTTCAAGTTCAGTTTTCCATTCATGAGGATTCTTTCCTATTCTAAATCAGTCTCAACCAGCCTTATTGCATCTACCCATCTCATGGGTGGTCTTGCGTCTCGTCTATGTATATGGTCTGCAATTTATTTTGACGCTACAACATCGGTCAGCATTCATTCTTGCCGCATGATCAGCAAATATTCATTTTTTATACGGTGAACTGCACTACGTCCTTTACTTTTGCTTTTTGTTGGATCAATGCATATCTTTCTCTCTCCTTTAGTGAAATTAAAGTATGGCATGTTCGATTGCATATTGTGTTGTTTTTGCATGTTCTTTTGTGTCATTGATTCTGCTTCATAGCACATTACATGTAGTATACCTAGGTTTATTAAAGCATAGTTTTTAAATATACGGAAATGTTATTGATTCTTAGGATGCATCTCATTTTTCCGAAAGTTGTCCAAGCTTTCCTAGTTCTTTTTATTTAAATTTTCTGATTTTCTTCTACCACAACAAATGTTTACCCCATATATGTATACGGTCACTTTCTATATCGATATATGTTTTTGCATATATTTTATGTTTCGAGATAAACATAGCCTTGGTTTTTGTAGTTTCGTTTCCAATCTCACTTTTTTGGATACATTATTTAGCTCTTCCAACATGTTTTAAAGTTCTTAATCTGTAGTTGCAATAACTACTACATCATCAACATAACGAAGATGGTTAAGATTTCTTCCATTGATATCGCCCTGTCTAATACCTCTTTTCACATGTACAGATTCTATCTTATGATGTGGTTGGTTAGTTGCTACTGCTTTATCGGCTATTATTTGAGTAATTCTTCATAGCTGTTATCAATTCCGCAGTTTCGTAGTGCTTCTTGTATAACACATGTTTCGATTGTATCGAAAGCCGAGCACCCAATATAAATAGGGGATTCGTAGGGTTTTTCTGTCAGATGCTTCATTATTAAAAAATGATCAGCTGTTGGATATCTCTTCCTAAATCCCACCTGTTCATTTGATTGGTATTTATCAAGTTTTTATTTAAACGAACAGTTATGAGTTTTGTCAATAATTTGTACAAATGGGATAAAAGAGTAATAGGTCGGTAATTGTAATTTGCGGTTGCCTTTTTTTTACTTCACTAGTCGGAAAAACGAAGACAGTACTGTAATCGTGAAAAAATCAATTTCCGAGATTTATCCAGATCTTCAGGTTTTAGGGTCGATAGATGACAAAAACACGTTTCCTCAATTTCCTCTATCAGCTTGTCCGTCGGTCTATGTCTGTCTGTTGGCGGTACATCTCAAAAGCTATTTGTTGGAGGAAGACGATATTTTGTATACGGATTATATGTCTATTTGGCATAAAATCGAGACATTTTTGAAGAAGTATATACAGGGTGATCATCGTAAAAAAGACAGAAATATACAGTAATAGCTACGTACCGCAACCAGGGCGGACGGAAGGTGGAGTAATTGCCGCGCACAGTCATCATCCTCATCGCAGACATCAATATGTCGCACTTGCGAGAAAAGGTCCGTGTAAAGTCCTCTGCTTGTTATTAATTTATTTTGTATCAACGATTCATATTATTCACTAGCTTTCTCTAACTCACTACTAGTTATTGGAATTTCTTTGTGCTTTCGTATTTTTGATCGTTAAATTTTTTGGTTGATATCAATTTTTGCTATGACCGTTCTGTCATCGCGTCCTATATTGACTTTATTAAGTATTGTAGCGTTTGAAAATATGTAATTATGGTTTGTCACAGTATAACCTATTTCACGGCTTATCCACGTCAATTTCCTATTTTTATCCTTTTTGGAGAGAATAAATTTAAATGAGACATAAAATTCAGCAATCTTTCTAATCTTTGATTCCTCTTTTGAAATCCATATTTTGCTCTTTGTGTTTCATTTTCTTCTCGTTTATACCTAGATTCGAGTCAAAGTCGCCCATTACTACGTTGTAAACAGTTCTTTGATTTTCGAGTGCTATTTTTAACTCTTCAAGAATATATTTACTTCATCTGAATGTGCACTTGTTGGATCATATACGCGAACGCTTTTCAGAGAAGTTCTCTTATTTATTCTCATGATAATGTGTTCTACGTGCTGTTACAAATTTAGATATATGGTATCTTTTTCTGAAAGCTGCCAACTGTATTTTTCACTTGCGTGCCTAAAATGGTTTTTGAAATTCAGAGTAATCCATTTTTCCAAATTTCACTTAATCCGACAACCTCATATTTGATGTTCAATAACTTATTCTCCAGCTGTTCAATTTGTATATCATCTGTTAAACTTTTTTACATTGTATGTGCCTAGCCAAATGATAGTCTTCTGGTAGACTGGTCCAACCTAACAATGTAATCTCTCCTTCTTTAGTTACCCGATCTCTGCCGTGATCAAGACCTCTAAATGTACTGCAGACTGAGGGCCTTGGATTTTAGTGTAACTGATTCTTGATATTTTGGACCTTTTCTTCTTACACTAACGCAATGTGGGTTGAGAAAGGTTAAGAAAATGGGAAGGATACATTCAGGTGAGGATTACGTAACATTAAATCAGATTTGCTTAAATAAATGGTCCAAGATGCATTTCGATTATTACATAAAATAGTGGATAAGACAACGAAAATACGAAAGGACTGACAAGTAGCAATGATCCGGCGACGAAAAATTGCGCGAGTTTAATTACCCTTGATGCTATCAATTGGACAATTCCGGTAGGGGATAATTTTCTGGTATAAAGCTACCTGGACAATTACCCGAGCTTCATGACTCCTAATGATTCCTAAGCTAATGAGACTGAGCACAATTGATATAACATTAAGATCTCATGACTACGGAAAGGGCGTAATATGGTTCCTGATTCGATTATTAATTACCTCAAAACCACCAACTCCGGTTTTTTATTTTATTTTTAGGAAAACTAATTCAGTAGCATATTATCCACTGACAAGTCAGTTCATAATTTTGTTAAAAATAAATTTTTCCAAGTTTTTCGCAATGGAAGGAATTGTTAGTGAATATGCACGAACACGTTTATTGGTGAACAGTTATACATTTTATAAATAACGTGTAATGGCAACAGGCGAATCGCGGTAGCGATGCACCGTCAAAACTTGTAAGGCCTATTTTTTTTAGTTGTTGAATTTGTTTCCGGAAAAAGTTAAACATAAGCGTAAGAAATCTGCAAAATGTACAGATATCTGAATGTGCATTTGCAGACGATATAATAATAATAGGAAATAATGAACGAGATTTGCAACATAATATAAAGATATGAAACGAGATGTTAAATAAGAACGTTATGAAAATGAATATTAACAAAACGAAAGTGATGGCAATAAAAAAAATAAAGATAGAAATAAAACTTACAGAACAAGTAAGACAGTTTAATTGCTTAGGAGTAATAGTTGAAAATACTGGAAATCAAGAGGTAGATTTAAACGAAAGAATAAAAAAGCCAACAAATTATATTACAGAATGAGTAACACCTATATAAACAAAAAAAAAGTAAGCCGAAAAAAAAATTTAATGTTTAAGAAAGTATTTTCGGACCTATATTAACCTATGGATGTTAGACGTGGATAGTATCGCAGCGAATACAGAAAAAATTAAAGGCGGTTAAAATGAGATACTTAAGAAGAGTCAAAATCATCACAAGAAGAGATATGGAATACCCAAATCAGAGAACAACTAGAGATAAAATCTGTAACTGAATTTATTGAGACGAGACAGCTGAGTTAGTGGCGACAGTGCAAAGAATGAAGAAAAACAGACCAGTCAGACAAATATGGAGAACAAGAATACCAGAAAAAATAAACAGAGGAAGACCTAAGGACCCATGTAATGGCATAGTAGCAAAAATATTAACAAAAAAGGAATGAAGTGGAATGAAGCAAAGGAGATGGCGCAGAATAGAAAACAGTGGAACGGAAACAATTAGAATTAAATTAAGTCGATATAATTTTAGATGACTTCTTAGGCTTTCATGGCCATTGTCATTAAGTAACAAACGACTTCCGGGATTGGACCGTGTTATGGTTGAGATCGAAGAACTCAACTTTGCGCTCACTTTCGTAAGGGGCTTCATCAGGAGGAAACAGCGAAAGAGCACGGTAACTCAACGGGTTAACCACGGCAGAGGCTAAACTCTTTGCAAAGGAATGGATAGAAGAGCACGGTAACTCAACGTGTGAACCACGTCAGAAGCGAAACTCGACTAACTATCGGAAGGAGAAAGGCGAGAATTTATAGGCAAGCGCCGTCGCGGTTCAGCAAATGCCATCGCGGTTCAGTGGCGGTGAGCGGGGCTTAGAAATTAGCACTTTCCACATAGAATGAAGGGGAAAGCCTTCGTCCCGATTGAGATTGTTAGAGTGTTTGTAAATCTCAATGGCTTCGCGAATCTTTGTGCTAAAGAAGAATGGGGATTTGCAGATGATGGCAGTTCCATAAAAAAAAAATCTTATGACCAGTATCGCGTTGGTGTTCGGCAATGTCTGATGATGAAACGAGACCCGACTTGAGACAGCAACAGTATTAAAACCCCCGAGCAAAATCTCACAGGTTCTTCCTTCATCTAAAGATAAATTAAACACTATGTCATCTACAGGTGTTTATAGAGTCTCTTGCTCTTGTGATGCTGTATACATTGGTGAAACAGGTCGTTCTGTGAAAACTCGCATCTCTGAGCATAAAATCTCTGCCTAATGAAAATTTTTTAACACGTTGCTATTAACGACGTAAACTAATGAAAACATGTTATTAAACAGTCGTTTTACAAACTTAAAACTGCCAACTAAAAAGCAATTTTAGACACTGTCGTAGATAAAATCCTTTAAGCAGCGGATTGGAGCATCTGTCGCCGTGGGTTATGGTGTGACAGCTGCTGTGGCCGTGTGCTATTAGCTCGGGTGATTCAGTATGTTCATATATCATTACAGTAGCGCGTTATTTAAACAACCGAGGTTGGCGCACGGGTAGAGTGCTCGCCTGTCACGCGGGTGGCCCGGGTTCCATTATACGTTTGCGGATAAAATAGTATATGTTATTCGGAGTAAAAGTGACTTTATGTTGCTTAGCTGAATTATTTGCCTCACTAACGTTCGGCTAAATAAACTTCAGCTTCGCCACATAAAGTATCACTTTCACTCCTAATAACATAATCTACTATTAATTTTCAAAAATGTAAATACATCCTATAAAATTACAATTTTAAATTTTAAACATTCCAGTTTTCTATTATTTAATGTTCAACCGGAAGGATATAGTAAATGTAGATTTAATAACCATTGATTCCACAAGTAAATTTAAGACGTAACGCTGCCAGAATGAAGCATCTATGAATATATTAACTAACATTACGTACCGTTAGTTTTTGCCACTGCCTGCTGAATTGTGTGACAAACGTCACTCGTTTGCCACACAATTCAGCAGGCCGGGGTTTTTGCTATTTTGCTAAACAAGCTGAAAACGGAATACGAATTTGAGCTTCGTCGAATTATAGAATATTGCCAAGAATGAAAACTTGTTCAAACCCTGGTCTGAAGTTGTAGATTTTGAAACGGCTATCCATTTTAGCATGTAACGCTGTTTGGAATAATATTACGATTATTAGTTGTCATTTCCACTTGAAGCGAGCTTGGTGGAGAAAAGTGCAGCAGTTATGTTTATCTTCCGATTAGAAAAACGGCACTGAAATAGGGAAATTGATTCATTACAGTTTTGGCCTAATGTTTTTAAATCCAGAAGAAGTTGGAGTTTGCTATGCTGAAGAGGTGGCTCCAATTCAGCCATGAATTTGCAACATTTTCTCCTCAACTGTGGACTGCAGCATCTGATTCCATGACAAGCACAACCAACGCTGGCGAATCACTTCATGCTCATTAAAAAAAAGAGTAGGTACATATCCCAACGTTTTTATATTTACAAATCAATTAGTAAAATTTCAGAGTGAATTGTACATTAAAATCAGTAGTAAAGTAAAGTAAAGTTCGGGTACTTCATTTCATGTAGGAACATGGTATGAGACAAGGCGAGTCAGGGTCGCCGAAATATCTCTTTTCGAAGCCCAGTCAATCTGGCACACCGTTAACGGCCTACTGGTTGATGTGGTCAACATCACGCCTTCGATGACTGCCTTACTTTCCCTATTTCCACAGCTGTGGTTTTGGTACCCAATTTTTAAGACGACTGGGTGGGCCGCCCGCCAGTTGCCAGACGTGAGGATTGAACCCCGTACCATGGTACCGCAGCCTGCCGCCCTAACCGCTCGGCCACGCTGGCGACCAAAATCAGTGGTACTGTTGCCAAATATAAATATGTAAATGGCGATACAAAACGCTTTGAAGAATATTTAAAAAATAAGTTTATTTAACACTAGTGAAATTAATAGATTTCATTCTGTAAAAATATATTCCAGTTACTTTGAATTAATTATTTATACAACCTAAAATATTATTTTGTATTTCAATTAATCAATTAGTCGACAAAATTATTAGCGCTACAAAGTGTTTAAAAGATGAGGCAAGTGTATTCCAAATAAATCCATTAAATGAGTAGTACCTGGCGCAGTTGTCCGGCGCCCAATTATTCTACCAATCCATTAAGAAGGGGTTTAGTTAATATTCGGCTACTACAGATCAATCCCAATGTTAACAAAACCATCTACACCTAATCTTGTTAAACGTTTACGGAAAACCTTAGAACGACAATTTAATTACAGTTAGGTAGATTGTCGCCCCGGAATGAGTCAGAAGATTAGATCTTTAGTCTAAAGCATATATTCGAAGAAAACTCTACAGAAGACCTATTTAGTAAAAGATGAGAAGGTTTTCGTTTTGGCCCAATTATATTATTTAATTAAAATTTGAAGATTTACAGGTGTAAAAATTGGAGGAATGAAAGTAGCTACATATGTTTCCACTTCCAACTTACATTAACATCATTATCAGGCAAGTACAAGAAGTTAAACCTAAAAGTAAATCAATTTATCAACAAGTGCATCTTAAGACAAAGTGAGGTTATACTTACCAACTACGTAAAGTGGGCGATGGTTCTAAAAATTACAACAAATTACAATATTATTAACATTATAAGAAGTGCATTTAGCACCCTCGAGGCGGTTATTGGCTACTTAAAGCAAAGGATTAAATTGAAAAATAACACGAAGATTACAAAGTTGATCTAGCACTCTCAGCTAGTGGAACAAGATACAATCATGGTTACCAAATTGAAACCTTGACAGCCCCTAGCGTCAAACGACCAGGAAATTTAAAAAGTTGAGACCAAATAAAATATGAAAATTAATATTCAAATTTTAAATTTTTAGTGCATTGAGAAAAATTTTAAATTAAGTCGTCGGTTAATTGAACTTTAGGTGAAACGTTCTGTTTGGAATTTTTTTTATTTTCAAAAAGTGTAAGTTTATGGTCATTATTTAAACGATGAAGAAACTCAACGTTGGTGTTAAGATCAAAGTTATGATTAGTAGATAAAATGTGTTCATCAAAATGTGATTTATCAGGTTTATTAAAGCGGATGGCTCTCTAATGTTCTTTGACTATGGTTTCAGCATTTCTAGTAGTCACGCCTATGGAGATGTTATTACAGTCCTTACTCACGCAGGATGTTGTTATGTTTGGATTCTTTAAATTGGGAGAATTAATTTTGGTAGCTAAACGTGAACTGTTGCCAAACGTAATGCTCACACAGACTTGTTTGAAAATACCTTTGATTGAAATGGAAATGTTACCATAAAAAGGAAGTATGAATCAGTTTGCAAACCCTTCCCGGTTGTCACCGAGGGTTGTCAATTGTTTCAGCACGATCTTATATTTAAATTTGTCACAACCACATAGAAAGTGAAGCAAGGGAGATATTCAGTCATCTACTATATTACTGCCATAATTGATGACAATGCTAAAATGGCGGATGAAAATATAGAACTGACCAGAGTCGGTTCATAAAAGCAAACCAGTTAAAATAAGCGATTTCCTATATGCAGACGATATAATGTTAGTTGCATATACACGTCACAATCTATTAAATAATTTTAAGGTTTGCAATGAGGTGCTAAATAAATTTGGTTTGAAATTTAATATCAATAAAATGAAGGTAATGGTTATGTCTAAAGTTGAAGAAGAACTAGAATTATACTTGTTAAATGAGCGCATAGAACAAACTGACAGAATTAATATTTAGGTGCAATAATGCACAATAAAACAGACCTAGAGAGTGAAGTTAGTATCAAAACCAATATTCTTAGGTGCCAAACTAAAGTATGATAAAAAATTATTTTCATCTAGTATGGCTATAGTATATTTCCTAATTTATAAAGGCAACCACATTTGTACCTAAATGTCAAACTTGACATTTGATTTTTAAGTGAGTTATAGTTGCATTCATAAATTAGGAAATATTTCATAGCCATACTAGATGAAAATAATTTTTCATCATACTATCGATGATTTGTAAGTAAAACTGAACTGACCGGGCAACCTAATATTGAAATCTATAAATATCTGTATGTATTAAAGTTAATTTTTCGTAGGTAAGCTGGGTATTAACTGGTAGTCCAAACTCCAAGCTCAAGGTGTGCGAAATAAAATGTCTAAAAAAAGCGGAAAAAGTTACGGGAAAGGATGGAATGTATAATCCAGTAATCTGAAATACTTTACAGAAAAATAGCATTTCGTTAACTGTAGAATGTTGTATTCATATGGCTTCTGGCCACCATCACGTTGGGGTCACCAATTTTTAAGATACCACTATGTTTAATAGTATCTTACAATGGTTAATATACGGAGCACCAAATGAAAGATGTGCGTTTACGGAAAATGTATATTATATCTCTATTTTGTATTAGTTTGATGTGTAACTTTAACAACTATAACATAGCAACAAGATCATAATAGTACCATCCTCAAACTTGATTGATTCACAAGACAATGGAAAGAACTATGTAAGAACGGTACGATAGCATCATCATGTAATGGATTCGACAAATTCTTATGTAAATCAATTGAAATCAATTCTCAAAAAAGAAACATTGGTCCCTCCCTGTAAGACATCAATAATGTGCAGTAGAACAGTTTCACTGGATAGAAAAGTAAAATTACCAACTGCCCAGTCTCCTTACATACGAGCATTATCTATAATATAACATAACGGGTTGCTCTCTGGACTACCGCATAATTACTAAATGTGCGAATCCTACCTTTCTAAAGTTTGCTCTACAGTTAAACTCCAGACGCATATACAAAATTATATGGCATAGGGTAAGGCATTGGAACATAGATTACACTTAATACTTCCGGCATACCTACTTACTGCAAGACCACCCACAACAACCTATGTTAGCTTTCCAGAAGCGTCTCAAAACTTAGAGCAACTTTAACATAATTGAAAAAAAAAATGGTCAATTTCCCTTCAATTGTCATAAACGAAGAATAAAGATTAGCATCAAGAAAATACTAAGAGAATCCAGCTTGGACTAACATTTCGCCAATTGCACTGGCTGGTAAGAAAAAAAATCGCAGCCCCCCCCCTTCCCCTCCTATAAAATTCTTATCAATATACTAACTCGATTTGGGCGGTTTACAATTCAGAGAATCAGTTGCGACTTCAAAACCCTGCAGAGGTTTCGAAGAGAAGTCCTCAGTATTATTTTCAATATATCACAGATAATAGGCATAACCTACGGGCGACACAAACATCAGCGCAAAAGTATTACAAATTTACAAATTAATAGTTTAAATTATGTTGCAAACTTGACCCATATATAGTTTAATCAAATTCAAGATAAAGCAAAATCTGCAACCCAAAGTATAAGTATCAGAATTTTGCTGTATCTTGAATCTGAACGAGCTATAGAAAAAATATCTATTAACATATCTAGAACTGTTATGAGTATCATAACTGCCGCAGATGTTATGAAATCCGAGCTCGTAAAGCGATGATTTTAACACATCTAAGGATGTTTGAATCATAACATCCGTGGTTTATTCAATAGCTTCTTGGTTGCAGTATGGCAATGGTTCATGTCCGGTAAAATAATATTACCGTACAGATACAATTGTTTCAGTATGGTAATGGTTGCCATGTACGGAAACGACTATTACCATACATATACAGTTATGACTTAGTAACCAGCCCACTTTTGTATAACATACTTATGTAAACAAAGGCTTAATATCCTGAAACCGACAAAAATTATTTATACATCAGCTAGCACAAAAATGTAAGTGCACTAGCAGCGCACCAGATCCTGCTAATAAAATCTTGCTCTGACTGTGTTTGATCCTTCTCAGAACCGATCGAAAGAAAGTATTCCAGGATTGCAATTAGGGCTCCGACAGAACTACAGATTAATATGTTTCGCTAATAACCCTATCGATAGGGCCTTGTCAAACTCAAAGATTTTATTAAAAAAAGTTATAATCTTAACGTTCAAATTTCAAGTTTTACCTTCTCTATGATTGCCGAATAATACTCGTATCAACAAATCATTACAAAGCATTCTTGCGGAACACGTAATAAGGTAACTACTAGCAGTAAGTGACAAACAATCATCTGTGAACGACATAAATTTGTCTAATCATAAAAAATATGTAGGAATCCTGTATTGGACAAGCACCAATATGCAGGGTGATTTACAACGAATAGTAAATAGTTTAGAGGGTGGTAGTATGGACTATTTTGAGTAAAAAAATTCAGATAAACGTATGTCCAATTCTCAATAATTACGAATAGGTAGCTGTTTTAATGTTAGCCATTAAAATTATCATTAAACGAATTCAGGAAAAACAAGAAGCACTTATTTATTGCATTTATTTAGAACAAAATAAAGCAAAACAACAACAGTTTAAAGCAAATGCTGAAAAATACCACCACAGACTTCAATACACCTGCTAACTCTATCGACATAAGTGTGTGTAGCTTTTCTGAGTCTTGTTTTTAGTTTATTAGCAGCGCTATTCATAATGCGACCGACCAATTCTTCTCTTGTATTTACTCTTTCTTTTCATCTAACCCCATAAACAAAAATCTAAAGGGGTAAGATCGGGAGACCTAGGTGGCCAATGAGCACGACTATAGCGTCCGATCCATCGTTCTGGGAATGTTTTATTTAGATGATCTGTCACTGCACGGTAGAATGCCCAGGGGCTCCGTCATGCTGGAAGTACATGACCATTCTTGTAGCCAAAGGCACATCATCTAATAACAGTTGAAGCTGGTTTTTCAAAAAGTCTAGATAAATTCGGCCTGTAAGATGATTCGGTAATATCACAGTAACAATCTAGTGATTGTCGATGACACCACACCACACATTTTCAGAAAAGCGATGTTGATAAATTGTTTTAGCAGTGGTATGAGGATTTTCTTCTGACCACCGATGTGAGTTACGGCTATTGTTGATATCGTCACGAGTGAAATTTGCTTCATCAGTGAACAGTATGGATGGAATTACTTGGCGATTAGCAATTACCCGCCTACGAAATTCCAAGCTTCTGGCTTCATCTCCTAGATGAGATGTACACGTTGTAGAAAAAAAAAGATACAAGACGTGCACACGTAATGTTCGCCATACTGTTGCTTGTGAACACCGGTTCGTGTAGAAATTCTTCTTGTACTTGTTGAAGGACTATGTTCTACTAACTAAAGAATGCCTTCTATTTCGTTCAAATTCTGTACATTTGCACGTTCATAAGCAATACTACTGCTAGAAAATGTACCAGTCAAACGCAGTTTGTTGAACACATAACTGAACACCCTGCAATTTGGTATTCTGCTGTTGGGAAAACGTCTAACTTATTCTCTTCTAGCGGAAAGAGCATTTCCATCACAAAAACCGAACACAAATACCATATTGGCATATTCGGAATCTGTAAAGACGTGCGGCATTGTAAAAAACACTTGCAAAAAATGTCTATAATAATAAATAACTTCAAATGTTACACACTCGCTTGTTTCTACTAACTGAAGAATACCTTCTATTTCGTTTTTAAGTGCTTAATGCTTGTAGTCTGTTTCTGTAAAAAAAAACCTAGTTTGATGGAGAAAAAATTATAAATCCGCGTCTCATGACCTTAACCAAAGTTAGTAAAGTTCAGGGCACGTCATTCCACACGTAGGAATATGGACTGAGACACGGCGAGTCATCTCCTAAATATCTCTTTCCGAAGCCCAGTCAATCTGGCACACCGTTAACGGCGTACCGGTTGATGTGGTCAGCATCACGCCTTCGACGACTGCTTTAATATTCCTACTTCCACAACTGTGGTTGCGGTACCCAACCTTTAAAGCGACTGGGTGGGTCGCCCGCCAGTTGCCAGGTGACGGAATTGAATCCCGTACCGTGGCACCGCATCCTGATCTCCCTAACCGTTCGGCCACGCTGGTGATCAACAAAAGCTAGTGGAGCTTCGAAAATCATTAAGATGGTGGATAACGTAGTTATTTCGAGGAATATTTACTGGAATGAGGCACGTTGTTGAGATGTCGGAGGACGTTACCAAACTAATATTTTCAGGCATTATGACGTGCAAATAGTTTTTCCTCACTATAGATGAGGGGTGTGATATAATTACTACACTCAGCTGTCTGGGTGTATCTGGTACCAGAGAATAATTTGATGTTCTTGAAGAGTTTCTCGACCACAGTTAGTTGATTTCTACTAGTGGAGACAAAATTTCGAAAAAATAAATGTAAACATTGCAAAAAACTAGAATTCACTATTCGATTTCAGTTTCAATTGTAGTTAATTTTTATTTACAACAAATATTAATGAAGTGTAACTGTCTCCGGAAAACTTCATATTCCGATAATGCGTATTTATTAAATGGTACTAATTACTAGAATTTCACTAAATACCGGAGTTCCTCTACAATGGGAATTGCATTGTAGGGAAATGTTTCTAAGAGAGGTACCAGAATATCGCAAAACTGAATAAAAAGTTCTAAGATCACCAATATTACGTAATCTACGTCGATAAATAACTTGATCAGAACCATGTAAATGCACCAATAGAACAAATTCGACAAAAGCACAACCCATTCATGGCCCTCGTTGATTCTTAGCAAAATTTGCCATTGGCGTTTCCCTATATTTAGTTTGCCGTGGTATACAGTTGGTCTCAGGAATCTTTTCCCTGACGTCATAAGCGTACGATGCAATTATACAAATTATTTAGAACGCTTTCTTTTACTAAACAAGGTGAAATAGCTACAAACACAATTTTGGATCATATCCGTGATTGATTCATACGCACATGACGCCAGGGAAAGGATTTCTGACTTGCTTTTGTTATAGTCAAAGATATGAGCTATATAAGGTGTGGTCCGCTATTCGTTCTAGTATGCACATTGAACATGCCCCACAAAAGCAATTTAATGTTGATGTCAGTCAAAATTTTTTTTTTAATTTTTTTTTTAAATTTATTCCGCACTCCGCCAACAGCCGTTAGGCCAATTATAGGCGTCACTATACATTTTATTCTAAATATGGCCTATTCGCACTACACATCGATCACATTAGTTAAAATTCTTGACGTTCTTAATGTATGATGTAACCTGAATTCAGTACTAACATTTTAAAATTATTCTCCATTTAGAGTATTTAACATTACTAGCTTGGTAAGAGGATTTTTACTGGCGGACAGAAAGATATGACTGGCGAGCCAATCACCTTCTGGAGCCAGCAAAACCCGTTACCTTGGGTGTATTTTGAATATTTTATTTGTTCCTCACTTGTAAATAACTATAAATTTACCATTTATTCACAATGTCAAACTGACAAGCAACTAAATTCATCAATATGATACATACTAAGGAAGAAAACTCTGGCTTTGCACGCTATCATTTATCTATGAGCACGCTTGTAAAATTTTACTGGCTAGCCAGTACAAAATTTACAGGCTAGGCAGTTAGGAAACATTTTCAAGGTGAATACAGTGACTTGATAAATTAATGTTTACAAGTGAGGAACAAATAAAAACCTTTTACGCTTGCCTCTTGTAACGCCATTCAAAATAAAATATTACCGTTAGTAGGAATAGATATGGAAAGCATCAGCCACGTGCTCTCGCATACGCCGCGCGTTAATTAGCAAGGGTGTGTAAAATACAAATCGGGAAGTATATGCCACCGTTAACGTGTGTAATTCAACCCTCGTTTAAGGACTCTAATTGGGTAACTATTAGGAGCAATTATGAGATCCCCTGTATCGTTGCCGATTACGCATTTTCCCCGGGAACCCTCTAATTAAAGTCTGCAAATTTATTACTTTATTCCATGCTTTGAATTTTCCGCGCTGTGCTGAATAAAATATCTCTTAGATTAAATCTCGTGATTCGGATAAACTCGCATTGTGTACGTTGACGATTTTAACATTGAATATTAAAGCGAATATTTCTAGCGGATCAAATACCTAAGCGAAATCATTATTTATGCATACACTTTTTCAATATTATGGCGGATCAAAAAAGGAAGTAGCGACACAAATACCTCTTTATTTTATGGTAAAATATTTGCTAATAATTTGCTAAAAAATATTTTCTTAAAGAATTGATCATTTGTATAGTAAATACATTGTTTTTTTATTTATGTGTTATTTTATAATGGCATAGAAGGATGTTATAGGACGTTATTACGGATTTGCATCATTTTTTATGTAACAAGTACATAATATAGAACTTTATTCTACGAGCCCTGTTTATAACTGAACGAGCTTAAGCGTGAGACTAACAAAAACCGAATTTGATTATGTACGAAAACTTTATGATGGAGTGCTTAAATTATTCCGATATTGAAATAAAAGTTTATAAATATGACATCTATTCTGTGACAGAAAGAAATTTGCATATAGTTGTTTAGGCAAAATTATTACAGGGTAATTTGCGCTTACCACAACGTCAACAAACAAACCAGCACCACGGCCAAGAGTACCAGTTGATGGATGAAAACAATACTTATGCAACCAAGTAGAGCCACTCTACAATAGCAATTGATCCAGCCAGCAAACAGTAGAAATAAAAGAATCGTTCTAGTTTAAATGAAATGTGTGTTTGTTTACCCGCTCACAAGTCGATGATGTTAATTAGCCTCAAGAGCGCGACGTGAGCTGTTATCAAATAACGAACAGTTGTCACGCTCCCCAAATTACGAAAATAAGATTCACAGGTCACAGGTGGTTTGCGGAAGGCAATGCATCGACACGTTCTTGCAGATAACGAAACTTACCTAAAGTATCCCCTAAGTACATATTAATACTGGCTTTCGCCTTCTTTTTAATTACTTCTGCAGATTGTTTTTCAGAGATCACATGAAAACACACGCGAGCGGCTACAGTAGACCAGTCATTATACCTTAGTGTTTTCAAAAACATTTCCTTCAAGCAAGGGAATTTGTACACATACTTTGTGATTAAATTCCCCAAAAAGAAAGGTTGTGCCCAAGTCGCCATCTTAAGCATTAATCTACAACTTTAGTACTTAATTACCTTTTTTTGTTGAAGTGATTCTAGAGGTGCAAAACAGCGTCGAGCATTTGTCCCCCACGGAGTACGTTATAAACATCTTCATTATGACTGCTTTGTAAATACTGGGCGATTTAAACAATAATTGGTAACAACGTTGTAGAAAATACAATTTCTGGCATTCTCATACGTTCTTTTTCATAACACCTAATTGTTATTTATCAATAACAGAACTGTCAACCTGACTGAAGACTTCCCCATAACAGCCATGAATGTTACACATTTAACAGCCTAGGTCGTTAAGAAATAACAGAACTGTAACATTCTAACAATGCCAATACTGAAATGTATAATTAGTGACACTGTAATTCTAGGTCAAATAATTCGAGGTTAGCAGGTGAGGTTTTGCGTCATTCTGTGTCAAAACTGACGCAAAACCTAACCTACCAACATCGAATTTGACACAGACTTACAGTGTCACCAACAATACATTTTAGTATTTCGAGTTTTTTAACACCCGTTACTCACACTATTTAACTTTTTCATTTAAATTGCTCTAACATTTAAATTTTTGTAGGTGTTATGAAAAATATTCAACAGTAATTACATAAGTGGTGATAATTTTTTTTTTCAATTTTAACTAGATTCACGAATCTTTGTTGCTATTAAGAAATCTCACCAGTAGACGAAGTCGGATAGATTCATTAACCTTGGCCTGACGGCCTTGGCCACAAATTTATCCTCGTTTGTTAGATGCTTACTAACGGCCTTAATAACTATATTAACGGAATATTCTCAAATTAAAACCTTCTCACACAAAATTTAAATTAAAATTGTGGGAAAGTAGGCTGATTAGGGAGGTATACATGATATTTAATTGCAAAAATATCTCTTCCCACAGATTAAAAGTAAGGCAGTCCATTGCGAATTGTTATCTAGATAGTCTCATCAACATAATTTTCCCACGCCCACACACATTCACCGGGTCGTTATCATAACGAACGTGTTTGTTATAGAAAAAATGCACAATTTACAGTTACCCAGTGGGATAAATATGTCATTTTAACCTAAAGGCTACTGAAAGTATGTCATTTTGAACTAAAAATGTCGGACAATCTACTGGCTTGTCAGTTGTCACAATGAAGCTGTCATTCATTAGGTTGCAAAAATGTGTATTTTTTGTGGTCGTGGAAAAAATAGCGTACATAATTCGTTCGAAAGTGTATCGTAGGCTCGTATTTTAAGTCACTCGGCTTCGCTAAGCCTCGCCTCGTTCCTCAAATATACTCGCACATTATACGTCACTTTCGCAGCTTGTTATGTAATATACTAAATTATGATCAAAAATTAATCTCATCTGGTATGGCTATGAAAAAACAAATTGCTGCCATTAAAACTGGGTCAAATATATTTTACTTTTAGGTTAGATTTAAGATGAAGTATCTATTCGACCGGCGCAGGCTTATTTGTTGGACAATTACATTAATTTTACGTGAAAATTTGTTTATTTCAATATAATATTGTAATAAGATATATAAAAAGAATAAAATTTGACAGTTTGTATTAAATATAAGTATGTAAGCCAATTTTAAAGGCGTTGGTTTGCACTTCCACAGCCGTCCTAGATGAGAATAATTTTTGATCATAATATATATCAGAATCTAATTCTGCTCACGCAACCATTGTATAAGAAATCACGGGACCTACGACATCGTTTTTCTTAGTAGACTCCCATAATGTTGTCGCCATATTATCTTGACTGCAGAGACCTGAAGTAGTCTTATATCCCAGAGCTGCATGCGCCAACAGAGGTAATATCACAGATCTCACTCAGAACAGGGAGTATGTTCCAACAACCGTTATCAGAAAATTTTCACATCCTTGTGGTCACGAATCCCTCGATTGGTGCTCTCCCCTTTATGTTACTCAGTTGATTTCAAAGTATCATCTTGACTCGGACCGCTATGGCTAAGCATACCGGACCCAAAATGACGACTTTTATGACGTTATCTACACGGGGTAGAAGTTCGATGCCATTTTGATCCTCCATGGTTGGTTCAGCAAAAACTGGCACTTGTAGATAATTGTACGTTTAATAATTTTTGTTGAAACCTATGCTTCTAAAATAAACGGTTTTAAAGAAAAAAGTCAAAAACCACATTTGAGCATAAGGATAATTTGTTTTGGGGAATTCATAGAATTTTAATCAGAAGACTGCAGATAATATGGTTACAAATTCTCTTGCTTGTATGAATTTTGTTTTGTGAATTGTGTATAATGAATAAAGAACAAGATACCTTGAAAATGGAGTTTATGCGCAATATATTCAATTTGCCAAAATCTTATATTAAAAAACATGACATGTTAGTAAGCGACTGTTTAATATTCAATAGTCCACCGCCTCAAAGCGGTTCATCAAATTTTCTGTATCTTTGCGTATCAACACATGATTCAATAATTATTTACGTTTAATTCCAAAGTTTCTCATACAGTCGTGTGACTGACAAGGTACTGAATAATTAAGCACCAATGTCAGATGCAAAAGAAGTACATATTCGGCCATTCTTGAACTATCCATAGCATCTGCAGATGACTAGACTTCCCTTGGCATAGCCAGATGACGATTCCTTCAGAACAATAACGGGACCACTGTAAAGAAGTCTTCTATCAGCCCCTCACACAGATTCGAATGGACTTTTGGCCAGGATTCATAAAAATCCACTTAGCGGAAAACACGCACAGAGCATCAAATACAATTCCTAGCCATTTGTAACTCAACGAGGAAGCAATAGTTCATCCGGTTTTGAACCGATCTCGGGGGGACGCCCTATTTAACAAAAAGCATCCCTCGAAAGCTAACTACGGTAATTACTACGAGAAAACGCAAAGCGAGCACGATGGTACTTCTTGTTGTTACCAGTGTTAAAACCTTTCTCCTCAATCATACAGTGATTCACCAAAGGCAAACAGGAGGAAACCACGATGGCTTTAAAAATTTTAAATATTATAAGGAGGTCTTAATGTGTGCTTTAGCTGTTGCTACCAGCTAGTTGATTATTAACAAAAATATTTTTTTAATTTTGCTAAAGGAGTTTAACATATCTGAAGGAATGGACTTTGTACTCATATATGCATATGAAAATAACCATTTTTGCAACAGTTTACCTACTATATACGAAAGTTCAACTTTCGTCGTGTGAAGTGACATTTGCGAAGCAATTATTAACGGTTAACATTCTGATTTGTTTATTTATCTTTATCTATTTATTAATTATTTGCTGGCAAAAGTTGTATACTTACTAATGGCTACCGCCGTACTAACAAAAACGACGGTTTCAGAACGTCTTTTGTTTAATAAATTTGTATACGCATCTCTGTTGCTTAACATTGTATATGAAAAGTGGATAGTCGTGAAATGTAAGCAGTACTTGAACGTAAGAGTTACAATTAGGGGTAAGAAGATCTCTAACCAGTGATAAGCGGCTAATGCGACTGTACTGGTCACCTCAAAACAAGAAATGGCAAAAATACTGGGGCGCATTGAAATATGTTATAGTTTTAAAGCCGGACTTAAGACTTAAGACTATTCCAGTAGTGGTAGATATAACGGTTCATTTATCCCAATATCCTCTAATTCAAGAAGGTCCCGGGTGGTATAGTTTGAACAAGCGTCCACGTACGTTCAGAAGAATTAAGCACGCTATCTCTGCTCGGAACTTGGATGGGAGCTTCACAGCTGCTTCACTCGACGCCTCGTGGTACGGCTGCCATGGAAATAGTTGGTCCCGGATGTCATAATAACATCATGACAGTCGTTAGTGGGGTTGGAAGTCCCCATAAAATGGGCAGCGACGCCTATAATTGGTCTAACGGCTGTTGGCTGAGTACGAAATAAATAAATAAATAAGTAAAGACGTGGAGTTGAAAAATTAAGTAATTTATCTCCATGCTCGCACCTCTGAAGGAGGAATACTGCGTAGGAGAGGTAAACATAGGATGAAGCATGGCAAAACACGTTTTCAAAACACTGACAAATATATGGAAAGATTACCATATTAGGAAAAAGATAAAAAGACGTATGGTAGAGACCTTCATATTTTCTATTGCTATAAATATATAGATGCGAAACATGGACCTTAAATGCAAGAATTGAAAACTGCGAAATTGTTAGCAAATTTACATAATTAGGCTTAATTTTACATAAGCCAGAGAGCTGCAAAGGTAACGTCGTATAGAACTAGCTCGTTCTGTAACGTCTTCACCCACCACTGCGCAGCAATACGCGGACGTAATATGCATGCCCCGCAACTGTAGGACAAGGTGGTCTGATGAATCCGAGCGGTATGCTCCGAGGAAGCATGTCTCGGATACTAACACAGTGTAACCAGGCCGACACCTCTAACGATCGGTCGTGTCGCATCTCGGAGCGTGAAGCAGGTTCGCTCTTGACTCTACTCCTGAACCGACTGCAGGAATCGTCTAGGATACCAATACATCTCGCTACCTGTGACTGATACCTCAAATAAAGGCTTTGATCTTTCACTGGCCTCGGATACTAGGGCAGGATTACTCCCTGCGCGAAACCACAAACTACAGTTCTGCGTTCAACCCTTGAATCCGTTTATATCTGCTCAAATAGCCGGAAAAGCTTCACCAAGAAGGCAAGGATACGGTCTTAAAAGCACTGGACTCTGTAAGCGCCCGTCCGTGCTTTCCTAGGTCGCCTTTGTAAATATTCACCCTGCATACTCGGTTTCCTTTCATGAAGTGTATTAGTATTAATCAGTCGGTAACTGTCACACATGTTTACTGCCATGCACTTTTGCATTTGTAACATGTCTGCCTCACCCCGAGTTGCGCAGCAATGCACCAGCTAAATACGCAAGCCTCCGCAGTTGAAGAACAGGGTGTAACCTCGCTTTTACAGACAATTTTACTGGGGAAGCTCCGCGCGGATTTCTCGGGGTAGCTTGTCTCGGATATTATTGATCGGTGAACCTTCCCGGCACGGCCGGCACCTCAAACGACGGTCGTGAAGCGTCTCGAAACGTGGACTTGGATCTTTCCTGGTTCTGCTCCTCGGTCGTCTGCTCGACTCGTCTCGGATACTAGTAGTAGACTACCGAGCCGACACCTCTAGCGACAGCTCAAAATCTCTCTTTCGTCTTGAATACTAGACCGACACCGCTTTGCGTATGGCGGTGGTTGTATATCCATTCTTTTGTAAGGAGTCAATAGACAAAATTACCTTGTCGTTCAGTGTCTAAAGCATCACGGCTACCAATTTTCAGCCGGTCACGCGCGGCTGAATCAAAGCGCATTGGACTCGAACGGCCAATCAACGTTATGTTGCTGTGGATGGCTGGCACAGAGGACTATAAACACCTCCCCGCCGTCCTTCAGCTCCTAGAGCAATAACTCTGATGATTCAAGCTGCAATATCTTGCGAAACGTTAGACTATATAGCTGCAAAAAAGCCAAATATGCCTAAGTATCCTTGTTCACAAGGTACTCTAATAACACAGACCAAATCATGGGTGGTTTATAAAAGTTCACGAGCCACCAAAAAACATAACCATTACACAAATCCTTGCTTGGGCTCCCAAGCTGTTAGGCACATAAAGCGAAAAAATGCTGGGCGACCGAGTCGTCTTTGTAGATCAAATACGACGCGGTCTAAGCGACAATTTAAGTCTTATACTAACAATACGAGTAACTGCGAAAGCCTCAAACATTATACAACTTATAAATATTATTTCATTACGAATATCGTGTTTACAGTGATTTTTATTACGTTAGGTATCTATTAGTATTCATACCATGGTAGTTACCTGCATCGTGCTTATGCAAAAAGCAACTACAAGAACATTAAAAAATGCGTTTTGAATTTTTCCTATGATTTCGTTGGTTAGGTGCAAGTGTTTGAAATTCTCGATTAAACGCTAATACTCGTACGTCATTTTAAGAAGTTAGACAGACCTAATAAATCAATAAAAAAATAAGCTCACACAATCGCAGCAAGCAAATATCTCAAAATCATATTATCAGTCACATATTTTAGCTTCTTAAATAGCGATTTAATTGTAAAGCATTAGTTTAACTAACATACATATCAGGCTAAAAGAGATGAGTCCACTGAACTTTAATAAAAAAAATTAACATATTATTTCTATAGATCTATACGTATAATTTAGAGTGACAATATTAGTTGTGCAAAAAATTTTAATATACGCAACACGCAACGGAAGGTCCTACTATGCATAACCAGAGTTTCTGACAAGGAAATTCCTGAATAGAAATCCGAACGGAAAGTGAAGGAATAATATTTAAACTCATACATCATCGCTTCAAAATATACAGGTTTACGATATTCAACCATCACCCAGCAGGATATAATTACCACTACTGCTATTATTAGAAAAAAATGTGCATCTATGAGTTGTACATAATAATAGTATTAGAAAATAACAGAATAATAATGAATTCTCAAACTGACTGATTCACTTTTAATTAAATGTATAATAATTTATATTTAAAATAATAATAGTAGTGTAGAAATGCGCGAGCAAGGAATCAGCGACGTCATTCTTCAAATTATTTCCTGAGGCTGCTCAAAAGAATTGCGGATAATTAAAAACCTAACAATTTCCGAACAAATAAGACACACTGGGTAGCATTTACTCCTGTTATTCATGTACAGCATGATCAAAAACTTTTACCCTCTAGAGGGATGTGGAATTATTTTGTCAAAAAATTTTGTTGTCAGTTGTCGTAATAAAAGTCACATTGGCATTTTATATCTGTCAGTTTAAGGTTATATCAGGAATGTCATTTTAATAAATACAAACATTTTTGTTGAATACATAAAAATGTTAGTAACAAAAACAACTACAGCTGTTCAAAACGATTTCCTGCACTTTCCATACACAGCACCACCTTGTGTTCAGGATTAAACATCCTATAAAAGGTGAGCGATTTTGTCAAAATTGTACAGGTTATATTATTAAGTACTTTTACTCATCACTGCCAACATAAATTATTTTTTAAAATCCACAGCCATCTAGAGGTTAAAAGTTTTTGATCATACGGTACTAATTTTGTACCCATATATGTTTAAACATATCTAATTCATTTTTAATTTACTCCGTTATTTTATTTTACTTTTATTACTTGTGACCCCAGCAACAACGTAAAGTAATCACACTGAAACATTTGTTGTCAAACACTGCTTAACTGACAAATTAACTTTATACCAATAATACTTATTTACTATACAAGTGTGATAAGAGCACATGTATATTAATGATGCATTATCACACATGTATTGTACAAAATTTTATCTACAACTGCAGGGCCATAACTAAACAAACTTTTATTGTAGCCAAGCCAATATTTTTGTGCCCCTGAGTATACTAATGATAGAGATGACAAAAAATACTAAAGTTACTGTATAACTTCTACATTTATGTCCGGATATATGATGTATTGTATTCAAAACACACAGGTAGATATTCAAAAATAAATCCCACATTTTTAATTCAATTCAGTAATAATACTGTAACAATAAAACACTTGCTAATGCCAATTACTATATCAATTTTTAAATAAAAAAACATTACCAGTAGTGGGATTCGAACTACAGCGCCTGTGAATGCGATTTCGTTTCTACCCGTCTGATCCACTAGACCATCCAGGATCTATCGGATCGCGGCTATATTAAACTGAACACACTTACTCTTGCCCCTTTTTGACTCTTTTTACATTTACCCTGTAACTGTTGGGTCCCATTTTCGTCAAGTGTAAAGCCTGAACTATGTGCAAATTATGTATTACTTTATCTATTTCAAACGTAAAGCAAAAATAAATGAAAATGTATTTTTTAAAGGGCTCACTCTATGTTGGGTCCACAATATGCCCTTTTGCTTCAATGGTAAAAACCTGAGTTATGTGCAAAGTATTACTCTCATTTAAGTAATAGTTCCGAAGTTAAAACAAAAATTGAAAGAATTTATGTTTAAGGTGCTCACCCTCTATATATGTTACCCACATTTTATCGGTTTCATGCCAGGAAGGTATATAATCTATACGCAAAATATCGTCTTCCTCCAACAATTAAGTTTTTGAGTTATACCGCTAACAGGCAGGCAGACGATATTGAGAAAACCTGTTTTTCGTCATCTAAGTATCCTGAAACGTGGAGATCTGAAGAAATCTTGCAAAGTGACTTTTTCGCGATTATAATACTTTCTTCGTCTTTCAGAAGAGGGTAGTAAAAAGTACATATTATAATGTAGCCAGTAGAACATTTTACAGATACCTATATATAAACATGTGGTGTACCTGCGTCTCTGCGTAACCATTTCATCGGCACCGATCGGGCGCATTTCACCCAAAATCGGAACGCCGCTGCGTCATTTCTAACACAACGATAAGCACATGTATTTATCAGTGAACACGAGTTCAAATTCCACTGGCTGCAATGTTACTAACTGTTTCAGTATTATTAGCAGCATTAAACTATTTTTATTTATTTTCTAGATAATTTTGAAGACTCTTCAACCATTATTCGATCTAGCAAAAGTGTTTTCCTTGCAGCACGCTTTCTGTATTAAAGACACTGAAAACATTTTCTTTGGTAACTTTTTTATGTACAAGCCAATTTTAAAAATGAAAAAATTATTTTATTAGAATAGGACCATCTATGTAGTGTGCTCAAAAGCTAGTAAAGACATGTTAATATGTTATAATAATAGAATATGAACAAATAATTACATATTATTATGCCTAGTGACATATGAACGCAGAATAAGATTCTGCACTCGCAGCCACACTACCACACCGTCTTGTGGTACCCAATATAATATTTAAAACGTGAAGCTTTTTCTATCTGCACCTAGTATGAGCTTTGCATCATGCCGATTTCGATCATCCATTTTTTTAAATAAAAGTGGCATCGTGTAGGATCGCAGAAGTGTCTTAAATTGGACAAATTCTAGCGGGAAAATGTTTGTAGCGAAAAATGCTATAGTAGTGGAACAAGTAAAGTCTCGAAATCGATCTGTGGTGTTCTGCTGATTGTTGCTATGAGCCATTGTACCAACGATGAGCCCAGAGCAGTGAATGCAATTTATATGTAATATGTGCAACCAGTGAACCCGTTTCAACAGTTGTTTAAAATTTAAGTTAGTTGGTCGCCACTGTTCTATTACAGTCAGTTTTATCAATGCAAAAAATGCGGTGGGCTAACAAGCTAACAATTCTGATGCTTTGATTGATGTATGTGGGAATTGTAAAACAAACGCCGTTACAACCTGGTAGACATATAACATTCCCTATGCAAACTGCACAAGGAAATGTAATGTACCCACCAGATTGAGCGCAATTCGCATTATTTAGGCTAACATCGTTAATATTACAAATGAATTTGTTTGTTAAATCGTCCACTTGTTTATTTTTTTTAATTAGTATGAGAGGAGTTCTTTTTTTCAGTGCCATTTTGGCGCCCCTTGCCACATGCGCCTGTAGGCAGGGGCCTACTCGGCCTATACCTAGTTACGGCCCTGTACAACTGCCTAAAATTGAGAAAAGTGCATTGAGAGAAATTTCAGATCTGTCATTTGCAAAAATATTTTAGTAGGCATATGTTATTCATTTGACACTACTTCAGTTGGGTAATGAAGCCATTACACCAAGCAGTTAGGTAATGTAGCCATTACATAACTGAGTGGTGTAATGAGCTTTATTACCTAACGGAAATAGCGTCAAATGAGCCACGTAATAAGTTACTTATCCCACTGAAGTAGATAAAAACTGCTACCGTACAGTAATTATGTAGCCTTATGAGGTTAGTTCTATCTTAGATACAAATTCTTTAAAATGCATTTTCAGGAATTACTAAGAAAAAGTTCAATAGCAGTCCGTTCTGGATTCTCAGCAAATTCAGCCATAACCGTCTGCCACTTCCATTTCCTCGATAAGTCATTGATTGATACTTTAACACTTATAACTTCCTAATTTAATCTTCTGCTGAAAATACACTCTGCAGGGAAGTGACTTTTTAGGGAATGCTTTTACGTCGCAGATAATTAATCCCGGCGGCTTCGCCATCTTCTCCCTTTCGCCCTGTCCTCACCACCATATCCTGATTGATATTGGATATTGTGGTAGTGAAGTGCGATTATGCTAAATATCCGCATTGCGTTGAGGTACTCCACATGTGCTGTAGTTACGTCACTCGCATGGAATTCCGCTTTGTAGGGCTCTCTGTTCGCGCCATCTGTCTGCTGGGAAGCCCTGATTTAATTCGTCCGATTCAATTATGCAGCGCTTTGTCGACGCCGATAATCAGATGACAATTTATTAACGAGGAGGTATTTGAAATTCAAGCACATTGCTGTTCCTGATTAGTTGTGAATACGCAAAATCTGGTTTCAACTGAGCGCTTTGAATGGGAAACACAAATGGAAAAAATATACAGAGCTTGATTAGCTTATTGATGAGTTTCATGTTTTAGTCAATATGTGATTTTGTATAGAATTATAAAAACATGTTTATTTCTTATGGAATTAGTAAACAGTGTTTTCAAACATGTGCAGACGGTGCAAAACATTTTATAAAAAATCGGTAAACGGCTTTACATAGAACTTTTCTCCAAGTTGAGAACCGAAAACAAAAAATCTTCGAAACTATCAAAGGAAAAACATTTTTCCATCCTCTATTTAATGTACTAGTTTTTATCAAAATTAGCTTAAGCTAACTGGAAAATATTATCTACAACAAATGAGTGATTAATAAAAAATAATCAAAACTGAATTTTTGAAAATGTTCGCTGTTTGTGTTTATTTAAAAATGCTGCCTACAAATCAGATTGCCTCTGATAGCCGGCGTACGAATTTTACCCATTGCTATGTATTTACTTGCGAATTAATGTAATTTGCATCAGTAAATGTTTTCTTTTACTCTTTTAGTTTTATTAGAAACATTAGTATGGTTTTACCAGTTTTGTACATAATTTTGAGAACTCTTCAACCGTTATTCAATCTAGGAAAGGGTTTTTAGGGTTTAGAAACAGTACATCGAATATTGACGAAAGTAGATGCATCTATTAATATCTGCAGAAGAAGAGTTTTACTCCACCCCAGTCAATTTCAACAATGGTAAATCTATATAATTCCTGTGCAAAAACAAATGTCATTATTCTAAGCTTAGGGATAAGTTATACAAGTTCCGTCAAGATACTTTTTATTGGTGGATCGGATTCAGACAAAAGACGTAAGAACGTTGCAACGCTGATATGTGTCTCATCACTACTCTTTTTTTGTACGAAGATCCAGATTAAAAGCAGAAAATGCATTCCCAAAATTGGCAATAACTCAACGGAACGTTAAGGATTTCAATTTCAGGTCTACACCTCTTAGCAAATTTTTAATGGATAGGTATATTTGGAATTCCTCCAACTTTCTAAATGTATTCTCTATTCTATAATCCACAAGAACCCCATCAATTTAAGTTCACCAAGATTGAGTATGGCCGTATCTAGAGCCGACGTTTTAGTGTTTTGTATAACCTAATTGTTACGAAAGCGATGCATAGGTAGTTGGATTACCTACTTGCACGTCTTTTAGATGTTTTGTCACACGTTTCATATGACCAACTGTAGGAATTTATCCATTATTTGAGTTTAGAGATTACGCTTAAAAAGAATGAATTTTATGGCTGTTGATGGAAGAGTGCACACTTTTTAGTGCTTTCTCGTACCTTTTGCTTCTTTTAATATATAAGTATGGAATTCTGTGTGTTTTTAGGTCAAGGTTGTTATTATTATTTTATAATACTTCGATGTTTTTGTTAAAATTTTAATACAGCTTTAATTTCTTATTGCTGTTTTGCTACCTGCTACTCAAAAGTTGTACCATGTGTTAAAAAAAATTACATAAGAGTTGGCCATGAAAAATGAAACAAATGTCAACAGCAAGATTTGGAGACACCGACCTTTAGAATCTCCAAACACGATATGAGCGTATAATATAAACTTACAATAACAACAACAGTGATAACAGGTAGTGAATTCCAAAGCTTTTATCTTCCATGGCCAACACTTATGTAATTTCTGTTTGAACATATTATATAAGGGGGGGGGGGGGAGCTACTTGTAACACCGGTTAGAAAGATCGAAGGAGGTTTTGGATTTTTTCCAAGCTTCTTCTGTATGCAACCAGTATCTATAGAGGACTCGATTGGCCGCTTTATTATCTCAGCTAGCTATTCCCTCCAAACATGTAGTTAACCAAAGCAATCTTTAGAATACTTCAGCACTCTATAGAGACGTTTGCAGGAAGCGACAATAACGCCAAGCACACCGACTGGAGATCTAGACTTATATACCCCAAAGGGGCGAGAATTATTCAGACTCGAAAACAATAACCTCAAACCCTTATTCACAGAAGAGCTTACCTATTTGCCATCTAACCCCAACAAATTACCTGATTCAGGTGACCTATATGACAAAGAGCATGCCCTAAGACTTTGTGAAAACATACTTTAAGGTAGGGACGTGAAAATAGGCGGGTCAAGTCTGGTCACGGCGGGTCCCGTCGTGAACGTGAGTAATATTTGAAAATTGGGCCGTAAACGTGAGTGAAAATTTCCAAAGCGTGATTCACGTTTCACGTTAATTTCACATTAAATATTTAGTAACGAATAAAAGACTGCAAGGTGCCCCGCTCTCCTGCTTCCCACCCATCTGGAACATCTAGAGCCGTACTTCTGTGTGGCAGCCTGCAGCGACGGAGTTTCGCACCTGTGTTGTATTGTGAAAGCCGTGTCTACAGTCAATGGCGTGTCTGCGTCTATAGGCGACCAAGTAGAATTTAGTCTTAGTTTCTCGGACGTAAAAGTATCTTTAAACCTAGAAATAAAAGTGTTGGCTAGTAACATATACCTTCTTGTACTCGTGTCAGAAAGGAAAATATCAATTCTAATGACAGCTTTTGGTATTAAAATTAAGGTCTTTGAAGACGGTTGCAAGAAACGTTTTTGCGAGAAATCAGTCTTTATCTCTTGTTGTAAGCTATTATGATCAATTTTCATTTATTTATTTTGTGTTTAGTATTCTAATTGCAAAATATTAAATAAATTATTTTACGTGCAAAACATATTTTATTTTAGAGTTTTTGGTCCCGTTGCGGGTCCTTTATTGGTTTTAAATTTGAACATTCTATTCTATATGAATTTGAATTTTCAAATAAAAGCTCGGGTCACGTCGTGAGTGGCGGGTCACGCCGTGAACGTGAGTGAACGTGAGCGTGAGCGTGCGTGAACGTGAGTGTTTAAAGAATGCGGGAAAAGTGCGTGACGTGAGCGAATATTCACTCACGCGCCCATCTCTACTTTAACCTATCTTCGGACCACTTCATAGTATTGATTACGCTAACCACTACAGCTGAAATCAAAGAGAAACGCCCAAGCGTAAACAGCAGATACGGAAGTGTCTAGTAAATGGAAAACTAGCTTTATATGTTCCCCTCAAGTATGAAGAAGGTATTGCAGCTGCTATCAAGCATTTCAATAATGCCGTACAATGGACGGTCTGGAATACAACTACAATACAAGCAGGGACTGCCACCAGCTTACGACTGCGCAATTTTAGTTAAGCGAAAACTAAAAACAAGGTCCGAAAATAATTACAAAGAGTGGGAACAACTAATTTTGAAAAATCAAAGACAACTTGGGGTACCTGAGCTATGTTCGAATTAATACTTTTATCTATTCTTCAATTAAAGCAAAAATAGACAAAGTTTTGTTTTTTAAAGGTGCTCACCATGTGTATATTTGACCGAACTTTTCTCGGTTTCATGCCATGTGGACAGATAATCCGCATGCAAAATATCGTCTTCTTCCAACAAACAGTTTTTGAGCTATATCGCCCAAGAGATAGTCAGACAAACAGACAGACAGACAGATGGAATTGAGAAAACCTGTTTTTCAGGGACCGTGAAACGTGAACATCTGAAGAAATTTCAGAAAGGTGTTTTTTCGCTATTATAATACTTTCTTCGCCTTTTAGACGAAGGAAGTAAAAAATGGATACAAACATTCCTGAGAGGCCTTACACCCACTGAAGGGAACACCTATTGCCTTTGGAGGACAACGAAAAAAAATATCTAAGGGCTTTACGTAGAACTTCCCTGGTTGACATTGTGACACTAAATACTTTTAAAATTCAAATTAAGTTAGGAGTACAAATATCTTCACGTTTGTAATAAATTAGATAAATTTTCAAATAAAAAAAAAGTTACCGGTGGCGGAATTCGAAGGTCAGGCAGATGCGTATGCAATCCCAACGTTTTGTGGGATAGTGCAATGACAATGGGCAATTTCTACCTGCGCTACGGAGCACTACGTGACTACTTGCGTCCCGACTGCCTTAAATAGAACCTTTTCACGGTGACCCCTCTTACGCTGTAAAGCAGAAGGAGCACAAGCTGTATCTCTTGAATTATCGTCAAGAGTAAAGTCTGAACTATGTGCAAATTGTTACATTGAATCTCAGTTAAACCAAAAATAAAAATATTGCCGGTGATGCTACTCGAAATCAGCGATTGCGAACGAGCCGGCACATTCGATTTCTTTGTATGGCGGTAGTTTACCCTTTCATTTTCAGAGCTACTGCGACCGTTCGAATTCCTGCGTTGCAGCTGTATTTAACGTTCCGCATTCGTTTTTGAGATATTCTGTTCACACACACACGTACACATAGACAGACCAATGAACAAACACATTTTTTTTGGGTTCAGGGGACTCTAAAACGTTAATATCTGTTGAAAACTCAGTTTCGAATTTTTGAGGTGTATCCAATACAGGAGCGAAATTTTACTGTTTTAGAGGTCATCTTTTCAGTCCATCAGTTCATCTTCATGGTTTGAATAATCATTGTTGTTACAGATCTCTTTATCGTTACCGCACATATACAGTTCTGTACACCTTATAGACGGTGCTCTACATTTG
Organism: Agriotes lineatus; assembly: GCA_940337035.1. Classification (NCBI taxonomy): domain Eukaryota; kingdom Metazoa; phylum Arthropoda; class Insecta; order Coleoptera; family Elateridae; genus Agriotes; species Agriotes lineatus. The sequence goes on from CALNHX010007272.1 coordinate 70,734, forward strand.
TAACTTCCACACACTTTTCTTTGCCACAACTACGAAAGTACCAGCTGCATTTTCGACTCTGGTGTACATGGGATCGTACTAATATTAGAGGAATATTGATTCTGTGGTTTCTCCTATCCAAAACTGTAACGGTTCTGGGAGATTTTGATGTTGTAGATTGGCGCGTCGCCATCCCATCACCTTGTAAAAGTAGTTCAGATATATACTGTTAAAAAAGATCTTGTTTCACCTTTAGTTTTAAATTCTTCTGGACATTGAAGTCCTCCAAAAACTTGAAGAACTTCTTCTCCTTCTGTAGCTTTTCAGAAAAATCGTTTTCCTTAATACTTAAAGCACCTGGTAACATAACTCCCTGAAAGAGCATTACGGCCTTTGTGGACTCTAAACAGGAGCACAACCTGTTGAGTTTCATAGATTTTGTATTAGTGTTGCGTGTGGAAAACATGTTGTCTAATAAAAAAAACTATGCCCAGCACACTAAAACGACAAAAATAACGGTGTCTGGTAAGTAAATGAAAGATAGAAGCACGACGTGACATGTAGAGGAGATGCAGAATTATTTTATCTGCCGCTTTATGCTAACCAGCATCTTTTAAACCTCTGTGCAAGCAATACTGATTTACTTGCAGGTGTGCTGTTAACTCATCTTTAGTTTTAGAATAAGATAAGAGGGATCTCGTGGTCAGCTTTCTAATATCGGTGATTTTGTACTCATCAGGTGTTGTTTTTTCAGCTCTTTTCCCTCTAATAAAGTGTTTGAGTGAATTCTCTAGGTCCGTATTAAATACTAAATGAGTTTCATCGTACTTCAAAGGGCAAGGAAATTTCTTCTTGTTTTCAATTGCAGGGTTACAGCTTGTCTTCATGCGTGAAGGTTCGTGTAGCGCTTGTAGTTTTGTCATTTCATCAAAAACAGCTGCCGAATATGATTCAGGTATTATTTGGTCTGGCAGAGACTACTTTTCTTCAATAACAGGTGCCGCAATGTTGTTAAAGTTTGAATGTTGTAGCTCTTCAAGTAGTTTCAATAAATTGTTTTTATTTGATTGCCTCATCCAAGTCAAAGACTGAACGAGATACTTTAGAAAATTAGTATTTACTTAGGAATTTGTGTCAGTTCGACTTCTCTAAACAATCAGTATTATACACGTGTAAACAATGAAATATCTGCCTTCAACTCTATTGTGGTGTCCGATATTTTTTTTTTGAAAACCTTAAAAAGCATTGACGGAAGTACCCGTGATGAACACATCCAGTTTATTATACAACTGGAATTCAGCGATCATCACTTTCTATTGTTTTGTGCGCTTGTTAAGCAAAACTGTGTAGTAGCACAAATTCTTAGTAGACAAAGCTGTTTGCGTTCTCATGTAATTATTGCTAGCATAAAGACGTGTTCGAAACAGCTGTCTGATTCGTTGTTTAATACTTAATTATAGAGGTATTTATTATTATTTGTATGTAAGTAAAATGGCTTTTTATTTTATTATATTCTTGGAGCTAAACCACTTACAGCTTAGCACGAGTCCAGAGTCAAATTCTGGGTTCACTGCAGCAAAGACTTTCTCTAACTACGAACTAATATATTGTTCTTCTTAAGCAAATATGTGGTGTTGCTGCTATGTTAGCAAATCTTTAACAGTTCGTAAAGCAATGCCTTGCTAAGAGCGACCTATAGTGCCATTTTGAAATATTCACGTCTCATATAAAAATAAATTGATGCAATGCTTCTTATTTTATGTGCTGATAAGACTCCAAAAATAGTAATTTATTATACAAGACGATAAAGTTAAATTTTATCCACGAGTGAATCGTTTAACGTCGAGACGAAGTCGAGACGTTAATGATTCAAGAGTGGATAGAAATAACTTTATCGTCGTGTATAATACAATATTTTTTTCTATAGCAAGAACTTTAACAATTTCAAAAGAAAATAATGACAGTCAATCACATTTCAAAATGTCAGTAGCTAGATTGGGTTGCTACGATAATACGAAGCCGTCATATTTAATTTAAACAAAAGTTAGAAAATTAAATTACTTTATCTATCCTTGATGTTAAAGTGCTACTTTATCTACCCTTGCTGTTAAAGTAAAACTTGACCTTTTGTTTTGAGTTGACAAAAGCACACTTTAACATGTGCTATAGAAAAAACGTATTTTTTTGTCATTTAAATCCTATATATTTTAAGGCCGTGTGCAAAGACGTTTGACTGCCCGTAAAAATGCCTTCTTTTCTCAGTTTTCACATAGATGATAAATAGTTACATGTTGCTATAAAACCGAGATTGTTTAAATATGACAAACTATATCTATTAATAAGTCTAAATATTTTAGATTAAAAGCATTTAGGCTTACCATTTTTTCGTACATTTCATAAATCATATATAGAATAGCAAACCTCGGTGAAGTTACGAATGTAAGTAGGTAACAGGTTTAGAATGTCGTCGTTTTTAGGTGGAAACGTAAAAATGTTATATCTTGGCTGAGATGTAGAACTTATTGTTGAAATACTGGTTTCTAATGATGCTTCAACCCGCTACTGTAAGATTTCATATATTTATATTAGCTAATTGAAAAGATTGGAAATTATCTTCCTGACGGCATTCAACGGTATAAAAGGGCCACCATTTTCATATTTCTGTTAGAAATATGTTACTATTTAAGCTGCAAGTTCCTTTGCACAACTTTCCAAATGCTTATTCTGTATCTCTCAAAAATAACTTTGGTTGTAACTTTTGACACTTAATAAAATTTAAATAAAAATTACAATTGTGCGACTGCGCTCAGAGCAGCCAACCTCAATACTATAACTGATTCGTAGGGGTGTATGGGCATTACAATTTTGCCGAGATTAATATATTCCAACCTTATCAAGGAATTCTTCACATGCTGGCCATCCTGGTAATATGGAACCATGGTTTAACAGCTCTTCCTCGGAATGCCATTCTGTATAAGTTTTTAGAGGCATTTTTTATTTATAAAACCTCAGCCGAACCAGGAATCAGACCTTTCGATTAGCAATCAGGATGCTTAACAGGAAGCCCTCACAGAGGTAAAAAATCAAAAATATCTTGAAGGCAAGCTGAACGGAAACATGGGGTGTCGACCTGCACCCTTTCTACTAGGGGCCTTTTTTCGAACGATTATGGGGGCCAGCAGTTGTTAAGCAAACAAGAAGAGGAAAACCTTGTTGAAGGGATCATGTTGACAGGGGATTGGGGCTTTCTTCTAATGAAGTATGACATACAGCTACTTGTTAAACGTTTTCTCGATAGGAAAGGAGTAAATGAGAAAAGGTTTAAAGAAAATATGCCTGAACGAGCCTGGTTAGAAATATTTATGAAGAGACATAAGCAATCTCTTACTTACAACTTGTGTGAAAATGTCAAAAGTCCAGATCACTATACAACTGATGGAACAATATTTCAAAGAATTAAAGAAGTCCTTGAAAAGGGTATCCCCTGATAAAATAATTAATTATGAAGAGAGGAACTTCTGCGACGACCCGCGTAGAACCAAGGTTGTTGTAAAAAAGTGCACAAAACACACAGAAAGATGCATTGATTCCAGTAAATCGAGTACATCTGTGATGATGGCAGGTTCTGGAAGTGGTAAACTTCTTCCCCCTTACATAGTCTGTAATGCAAGTCATTTCAACTATGCATGGCCCATTGGTGGACGAACTGGTTCAAGATACAACTGTTTAAAAAGTGCTTGGTTTAATGGAATTATATTCGAGGATTGGTTTTTTCAATAATTTTGCCAGAAGTAAAAAAATGGAAGAAGGACCGAAATTGTTAATTGGCGATAATCTTTCAAGTCATATCTCTCTTCGTGTAATTGAAGCTTGTCAAAAACACGTCGTAAGATTTATTCTTCTGCCTCCCAACTCGATCCATCTCTGTCAGCCATTGGATGTGTGTTTCTTTAAACCTCTAAAGCAAGCCTGGCAGTACACTTCTTGACTGGGAAATAAAACATAAAGGTGCAATAATTAAGGAAGCGTTTCCGTCTTTACTCAAAAAAACTTTAGATAAAATCATGACCCATGGCGAAAACAATTTGCATTCAGGTTTTTCAACTTGTGATATTTATCCCTCGAACATTTTGAAACAACTTCCATCTTGGTGTGAACAGGAAAATAAAAACGTTGGTCTGAATCGTTTGTAGCATTACTAAAATTGGCCAGATATTCAGAAGAAGCTACTAAACCCCTGAGAAACAAGCGGCTCGCGGTTCCTCCAGGGGGAAGTTTAAGTGAACAGAATGAAGTCCACACAGAAGACCATATTATACAAAGCTGTGACATTTAAGAAACAACCCAGAAAAGCACACAAAGAACAAACTATAACTGGGACAATAGTGATAACACAGATGAGACTTTATCATTTTCTGTCCATAATTCCAGTTCTAATACAGGGATGACTGATTTCCAATTTTTTCGAAAATTTGTAGACCCCAAATCCCCTGGAAATACATTCATATTGCCTAATGCAGAAGACCTTTCAACCATAGATGAATCTCAAATTGTTCAACTTGAATATGTTTCTAGAGGCAAATTACATTTAGTTGTTCCGAAAAATGACTTTATGAATTTGTTTAGTTAAACCTATCTAGATCATAAATTTGTGTGTTTATTTTTAAAGAATTTGTTTTTTTTTTGTTTTTTAGAGAATGTATTAATATTACTTCCTTTTACAATAAAGGAAGTATTGGATTAGCCCCAAAAATTCGAAATTGAGTTTTCAACAAATCTTCACGTTTTAGAGTCCCCTGAACCCAAGAAAAAATGTTTTTGTTCATTGGTCTGTCTGTCAGTCTGTGTGTCTGTATTTTAACAGAATATCTGTGTGATTTTTCGTTTTTTTTTCGATTTTTTGAAAAACGGCTCAAACGATTGTTTTCAAACCCTACATTTTTATTAAATCTTTAATGTACGGTTTCTGTAGAATTTGTAATTTTTTAAAATTTTTGACAAATGCTACTTCTTCCTCTTCCAGCGTCGAATGACAAACGCTTAAAAATTAAAAATCAAATTTTTGGCTAATTATACGATCACTGTAAAGGGAAGCTGTGCGCGTGTTCCACACCAGATTTTGTTTTTGTATTTTTCCACATTCAATACATTTTTTTACATAAAAATGCTTTACAATTAGTTATTTAACTTCAATAAAATATTTTAGGTTGCCACTGAAGTCATATGTTTTGACAATATGTGTTGCAAGTTACTTTAAAAGAACTATATCTTAAGAAATCATGTATAATACATTGATTTGCAAGTTGCCCCCCAAATGAAGGTAGCTTGCAACACCCCATTTAAAAAAATTTATGTTTAATAACACTTACTTTTCTAGTAACTGAAACTGCACATTAAGACTAAACTTTTGGTATAATCTTTTTAAATTTATGATGAGCCGTTCTTGCGTTTGAATTTCAAAAGTGTTGATAGATACCCCCTCTGACGATACGAATTCAACTTGTTTAAATTAAAAACCTAAAATCGGCTGGAGTACACACTTTGAAACATAATTTATATAAACGCGTAGAGAGTTTAGCAAATAGTTTCTAAACAAGTGCGTAGGTCCCGGAATTATCTTGAATAATATATAAAGCACTTTAAGTTTTAACAGCATCGAGTTTAAAGCAGGCGCCGAAAGATAGTCTTATCCCAGATTTCTAAGT